>JAHRHJ020003730.1:0-123754 GCA_019776745.2 Taxus chinensis | reverse complement strand
GGTTGGTGATGCTCGAATAGGCTGATTTTTCTTCATGTATGTAATAGACCCCTAGCTCAGATTCTTCCACTTCTTGATAAGGATCAAAAGCATGTACCTTGTTTTTGCCCATTCATCAAGAAGTTAGATCCGGGACGCTTCCAACCTTAGTGTCAGCTTCATCAATGCTTGGGTGATCTTCTTGATTAAATGCTGAAAAATTGGCATCGATCTGACTTGGAGTGTAAGGCTCAATGTGAAAGTTTGTAATAGGTTCAGACCTGATTGTAGCCTTAGTTCCATATCTTCGTTCTGAACAGCATGTGTGACCAATCAGCAAACAAATATCCCCCAATCTTGGTTGTGAAGTCCCTTGACAAGCATAGGGCAAAGAGTGGTGGAAGGTCTATGACTGATACATCTTGTAAAACATCAACATTTGGACATGAATACAAGGTAAGAATCAAGTTTCTAATCACTCCGACTATTGTTACTATTGTCCCATCCAGCTACACTACCCCTTTGGATATGGTTTCATACTGGAGCCTTAACTGATCAACTATTTGTTTAAGCATCATTGAGCTACTTGCCCCAGGAATCTATCATTTAATTATGCACTAACTGATTTCCAATGATTAACGAAACATAGAAAGGAGGGGGCTTCAACATTTTACCTTGCTGTCCTCCATTATTCATCCCTCAGGCTGGACAACATTTGTGAGCACTTTCTCTTGCATCTGAACTTGCTGATTCAAAGATTGGCCAGTCCTTCATGGAAGCTTTGTAGCAACAAGTCTCTCTGGCCTGGGATAGATAGGGACTCCCACATTGATATATTAACATTTGTCTTCTTCATCTGATCAATGATACTGAATGGTGATGAAGGATCTCTTTGCTGTCCCTTGGTTCGTATATTCACTCCTTGCACGTGGGCAGCAACAACTGGTATTTTAGTTGGCCTAGGAGTTGTTCTTTGCTGCCCTTGTGCGTTTGACAATTGGATTTTGTTTGCCCACCATTTGTGGAGCCAAGGAAGGTTGGAGATTGGTTGGAGCTAATGGCTGTTCCTCACCAAAATTCTTTCTTTTTTACCTTGTGTTGGCTGTAACACCTTGAGAAACTACTTGATTCATGCCACAAAAATCCTCTGCTTACCAATTCACGAGTGTGGTGTCATTTGGAGCTGATTGTTGTTGGAATGTTTCTTGTTGTTGGTTGTTTCCTTGACTGCCCTCACCCTCCACACCAGTAGTTTTCACCATTAATTCTTGATTCAAAGCACCATTAAAACACATAGATTGGTAATGAGGTTCATTGCATGGAAAACACCAATCATACTCCTTGAGCAACGTTGTTTTGTGTTGGCACCAATGCCTTAGAGGCAGATATGGCATTAGGATTATAGGGCTGAAATGGCCTATTGGCAGGAGGCCTTGTTTGATTTACATTTGCAGCTAGATCAGGTGGTCTTTGTGGTTGATATGGCTGCCTGTTAGGTTAAGCTTAGGGCTGATAAGAAGGTCTAAAACCTTGGGCTTGTTGCCTCTTGAGAGTAACCAGCTCATTGCCTAGGTTTTTCAATTGCTTCATGACTTCTTGAAGCTCATTTGGGGCACTTGGAGATGAAGTAGAAGCTTCATTTGAACTCTGATTTCTAGGAATGGGAGAAGGAGCCAAATTACGTGCTTGATTAGTGTTTGGAATCTCTAAACTTGGAAACAATGGCATGGGAGGTCTAGGGGCTAGTTTGCCAGCTTCGATCAAACAATTTTCAGCCCTAATAGCAATGCTATAAGCCATAGGGATAGTTATGCCTCCCATGGACTGAATCAACATAGAAATATCAAAATTTAGAGCTTTGAGATAATAGAGAAAATCACCTTCTGCTATTGGCCTAACTGCCACTAGAATTCTCTCCTAAGTCTTTTGAAATCTGAAGTTAAAATCGGTCAGCTGTTCATTGCGATCTCTCTTGATGGTTGTCAGCTGCTCCAAAAGAGACAAGTTGTCTCCCTTCTCTCCAAATTTCTCATGAAGTGCTATACACAAGTTGGTTTCAATTTGTGATAGAACCAACTCTAAGGCTCCTAAACCATTGCAATGCTTTCCCCTTGAAGGAAGATTCCAGCAACTTGACAGCCACTTGCATCTCATTGATTTCATGAATTGCACACAGGTTCACAATATCTTTAACATGATCACCTGAAGTAGTCTGATTCTCTCCAGAGAAGTATGGAATGTTCTTCAAGGCTGCAATTGGAATTGGATGTTGTGCATTGAGGGAAAGTGGGCTGCTGCCTGTGAAGTTGACATAGGGGTTGTTTTGTGCCATTCTAATTGGTCTTAAAACCATTGTTGACTGAATGAAAGGCCTACCAGGTGGAGGAGTTGAGAGAGTTCTGGTTGGTGGAGATGGAGACCTTTGAATCCTTATTCCTCTTTTCCTTCTTCTTGGAGATAACTGCAGGTATTCAAATAGCACTTCTTCTTCTCCATCTCTTGACCTTGTGGTGACTCTTCTCATGAGTTTTCAGGCCTGCAATACTGAAAACCAGTTGATTCTTCCCCTTTGGGGTCGCCAGATATGTGCAATTTATAGCTCTTTTGAAGAAAGAAAATTGCAGCAGATACACATCAACTTTGCTACGATAAAAATGAGACCTCTAAGCTCCCACTGGGCGTGCCAAAACTGTTGTTGCAAATCAGCAGCACCCCTGGATGCAAATCAAGGTTCTAAGTTGATGTTTAGGGCATCCAGTGTGATTGCACAACATTGAAACCTCTCTCCAAGTGTGGGACTTGTGAAAATGAGAGAGGAATCTCCATATTAGAGGTTGGTTCCTCAAACTCCTCTGATTAGATCTATATATTTGCACAACTGTAGAGGTTCAGATCCTAATTTTACACTAATTTGCAAGGAGACAGGGATAAGAAATGCAAAAATGAAACTAAACTAAAGATGGTGATGCACCAAAGGAGTGGTGAAACTATTTTTGCTCATGTACAAATAGACACAAATCCATGAAATGCAACATGAAAAAACATACACAAGCTGATAAGATGTAATCAAGAGGTCTTGAAAATGAAGTAAAAACAATACAAACAGAGGACTGAAAGCATTCACAGAGTTTGCACTGTCATTTCCATGTAAAATTCCTTGCATTCCACACATCAAAGAGGTATAAACCTGTTATAATCCCTGTGAAAAAGGTCTGATACTTACAAAATCACTTGTTGAAGGTGAAATAAGAAGTCTTGCAATGTGCAAAAAAGTGTTCAACCATGAAGAAATGAGCCAAATCTTATGGCTTTTACAGTGCATGGGTCGAGCCCAGGAGAGAGAAAACATGAAAAAACGTGGGAGCCATTCCTCATTGAATGGAAAATGCATTAAAACAACATATGAGGTGACCTTACAAACCCATCCCCTGACATTTTTGACCATGCTGGAGAAGAATGCGACCCATTTTGCATTAAAATTGGTTGTTGAAATGTCATTTCTGTCCATGGACACGTACCAGAAGCATTTTTTGAATTTTCTCTCTCAAAACTGAACCAAAATTTAAAATTGACCACGGAATCTTGTAGATAATTTCACCAGCTTTCCATTGATATAAAGAACGTGAAAATCCGAGCTCTGGATCAAAAGTTATGGCGGTTTGAAGTTTTAGGGCAAAAACAGGCCCAAAAAAACGGATCGGCGAGAAAAATTTGAAAATTTTACCTCTTTTTGGTCTTTGGAAAATTTTTAAAAAAATTCCCCCATACGCCACCACCTAGATGCCACGTGGCATGAGTTCCTGATTGGCTGCGGGCCTTGCAACTTTCCCTTCATTTTTTCCTTTGGAAAATTTTCCACAAAAACTCCACCGAGCCGTAACTTTCCTAAAAATACGTAAGGATTTAGGAGGTTTTCCTCTGTGAACTTTACCTTTCTGGAAAGCTGAGAAGAGCTCTATCTGTCACCTATCAGGTGCCATTTCCAGAAAGGTTTTGAGTGCCTTGAAAAAGTCGGAAAAAACACTTAGTGAACTGAGGCACAATGAGAAGGGAAAGAATGACAAGGGAGTTAGCCACAAAAAAATTTGCAGTTGGGGCACATTTTGGATAACAATACTTTGCATTTCTCCTTTACCGTCCACGACCTGAACAACCCCTCTAGCACATGCCTGTAGCTACATCATTTATTGTTTCTAGCAGCTCGGCACCTCCCCAAATTTCCTTGGCACCCATCGCCTAAAGCCAATTTTTTTCCTCAGTTACAAAACCTTATGATCGAACGTGCATCATCTCATGATTGCATACCAACTGGATGCACCACATATAAATTTATGTTTCTCATAATGAACCAACGCCAATGACACTAAGGAAATTACAACACATGCTCGCCTCCTTCGTACCTCCCAAATTGCATCCATAGCCACGTGGCAGCTATAATTATACCATTGGCATGCAGGTGCTCTTGCATCAAAGGGGAAATGTCCTCACAAGGCTGGTCATGCTGAACCATCACACTTCAAAAATATGAGGAGTTAGGGGGTAATTTACCTTTCTGTAGAAGCTGAGCAGAAAATAGTATATTCCTCCATTTCTAGCAACTAGATTTGAGTCATCTCTCCAGATGGGCCCCAAAATATCTTTGTAGATACTGGCCATTAAGAGCAGGCAAGATCACAAGGAGTTAGCTAGCAAACATGACACCTAGCATCAACTCTTCATATTGGGTCTAATGAGGAGTGAACGCTTAGTGGGGTGCATCCATGCCACTATTTGGTAAGCTGAGGAACCAGTTTCCTGACATCCTTAGGGTGACATATGATCTCATCAGCAGATTTCTTTGTTTGGAATTTCAAGTGACTCATCTTTTGATGAGGGTGAATATAGAAATTCTCCTAGATACGTGTCGGTAGGTCTACAACAACATCAATCTACGGGACAACAAGCTACGACATGGCACCGAATCAGGGACTGTGAAAACTAACCTACAGCAACACTCAATGTGACAGGGGCTTGATAGGAATCTCGCATCCTAAGCTAATATTTTTGGAGACATTTCAACAAATTAGACAACACATTGAGATTAGATTTCATTTTACTAGGGAATTGCCCCTTAACATGTCACCTTCTTCCCTTATCCCTCAAGCCAGGATCCTATTCTGAATCAGATTTACATATCCTTTTCCTTTACCATTTCCTTGGGCCACTATCCCTTTAACCCTAATTGACATCAGTCAATAGTTTGACATGCCTCCTTTATTTTGCATCAGTTCCCCATACCACCAATAACACTAGATCTACCAACATGACTATGACTTATACCGATCAACTCCTGGCCTTCTTAACCGACGTCGGTCACTGATCAAAGCTTTACCTTCTCCTTATTGCTTATCCCCATGTCTTGGGTATCCCCCTATTCACTAGTATCTCCATTCTACTCAATCCATCATCTCTAGTCCCTCCCCATTGGCTTCTTTAACATTCCTATTATATGCTCTCCCACCCTATTTCTATGTTAAGTTTAACCACAATTTTGGTAATCCAATCTTCAAAATACCCAACCCATTTCTCCTTGGGATTTCTTCTCTACCCAATATGTAGACACGATTAGCCCTTACCTCACTCGTAGATGTTCCATGGTGGCATCTTTTCAATTGTGAGCTATCCTTCATTCACCCATAAGGCTGATTTCTAGTTCCAATGGCTAATCTACCTCCAATACTCTATGTAATTACTCATTGCACCAAGATCTCGTCCCATCTACCTACATCTCCTCTCCAACCGTTATCTCTTCACCTCTGCAAGGTAGCTTCCTCATTACTTTTCTCTGGTGACAAAGTTTGATGAACTCATTAAGATACTATGTCATTGACCAAGACCAATTTCAAACACACCTTGTACTAATGAATGCCGATGTATTATATGAGATTTTGTAGTCTTTTTATACCCAAATCGATATGACTAACAACGGTCAATGTCATACATGCCCTACCTAGAAGCTGGCAAGATCGGTCATTATCATAACCGGCTTCAGTTACTTGCCATATTTTCTCATACTTTGAGTACTATTTCTAACCAAGGCTTCCACCCCACCCATTTGACCTAGTCTTGATCTGTACCCATACCTATTTCCACCTACCCCCTCACTTGAATTACCATTCACCCGTGACTCCAATGACGTCTTAAACCTATTGCCCATGACCTAGGCTCGTCCCATACCGTGAGATTGGATAGGCATTGGAAGGGCAGAACAGTTTTCTTTATGATCCTTTGAACCCATGTGCACAATTACCTTATGGAGTTCTTGACCATTTTGCTTTGCCAACTCACCTTAAAATCTGCCTATGGTCATGTTGTAATAACCAGACCTTCATAATTTTTAGAGCTGTACTCATCACCTGAAACATGACCTGCACCAGACCTACATTGTGTTTCCACACCTATCCATTTCCACCTATGGATACTAGAATCATGCTCATGCATCTCAGGAAGACCTATCGACCTTCACATCTTTCTTGAAATGTCATGGTGACTCTAGTACCATACTACAATGTCGATATGTGTGTAGCCTGCAATTATGCGGACTGACCTGTGACTCTGGCTTGTTTCACTCGGAAAATGCTTCGTTCCTTTTAGAAACAGATAAGGTTAGGGTTAGGAGGAATACCTGTAGAATGTCGAGATGATGTGCGCGTACCGTAGAGAAAGATCAGGCTGACTGCGGAGAACTCCTTTTTGTCTTGGAAGGACTACCTGCAAATAAGAACACAAGACCACAAGATTTGATTAAACAATAAATGAGGAAACTGCCTTGGGCCCAGGAAATATAAAACTTCCTTTCGAAGGTGGTCAGTTTCCCTGCTAATATGAATTAACACAAAAGACTGTAAAATATCAATTAAATTGTTTCGTGAACTGGGTAGGGGAAAGGCTGTTTTTCCTGGGTTTTGATCAAAGGAACCGATGCCGGTTATCTATAACCGATGCCGGTTACTGATAACCGATACCGGTGGGTTCTAGGATCTTCTGGGCTGGTTGTGGTGTTTGTAATGGCTGGTTTTTGGATAGTATTAGGAAATGGGATGGTTAGAAGCTAAAGAATGACAGTTAGAGGCAATGGTACGTTGGATAATGGATTCAGAAATGGATTTGGGAGGACTGAGATTCCAAGAAGCATAAGAAATGTTATAATGGAGGACATGCAAGATGTAACTTACTGGTTTTGATGAAGGTGCAAGTTGATCTCCTTTGCTGTAAACACGTCTAGTATTTTCACTCGTCTCTGCTTGGTCAAGTGAAGATCTGGACTCTGTTCCTCGCTCGCAATGCTCTCTGTTGATCCAGAAATCCTTCGACTGATCTCCAAAATGAAATTCCGATCCGTTGTTTTGGTTTGGGGAGCCCATTTACAGGGAACCGATGGCGGTTGCGTAACCGACGGCGGTCGAGTAGGAACCGGCATCGGTTAGGAAAAAGTAGGCTATTTTTAGTAAAATAGCCCACCTTCCCTGCTTTTCTCCCGAGAGATCAGTTGCGGGCTTGGTCAAGTGGCTAGAAGGTCGGCTTTGGGTGCGAGTAAGGAGGCATTAGTTATGGATGTGAGTCTAGACCAAGTCATGGGTCTTAATTAGGTTAGTTTAGGGTTAGGGCTAGGTCATGATGAGGTGGCAAAGTGAGGTGGCGGGTAAGGTGATGTGGATTTATCAATTATGAGGTAATTAATAAATAATTGTGTAAAGTTTAGGTAATGAGGTTAGGTTGCGAAATGGGATGCGGGTCACAAGGGGTCGTAAGACACGAATTTGGTGTCTACATTAGCCCCTTATTGTCGTGTAGCTTGTTTTGTAAAGCTGCGCGAACAATAATATGAAGTGGTTTCTCATGTTAAGGATATAGGTAATCCCCCTCAAATCTATCACAGATTGGAGTGAACGGGAAATCAGGGATAGGGTTGATAAAGGGTACATGTTGTAGAGAGGATGGTAAGGTGGTGGGGTAGGTCCAAGGAAGCAGACGCATGTTGAAATGCAATAGTACGACTAGGGTACATGATTTGACGAGCAAACCAGCGAATGTATAGGCAAAGGTCGATAGTTTATCCAAACAAGGGTGATATAATCCTGGTATCCAAGGCATAGGAAGTAGCTCCAGGGTATATAACAGGTAAGGTACAGGAACGTTTAGGCATGTTCGGCAGTACCAAATGGTTGGTTTGGTTGAGATAAACGTCACGGTCTAGGTCTAGGCAAAGTTGGTCGACAGATCAAGTCAAGGACCCTAATCATGCTAAAACACGAACAGGTGAGCTCGATTGAACAAAAAGCTACATGATGGATAAAATATAATTGTGGGTATGGTATGGAAGTGATACGGCCTTGGGTTGTGCCAAGTTGTTGGGTATGGGGGTCAGGCCAAATAGGTGGGTAGGTTGAGGCCTTGGGTCGGGCCAAATGGGCGGCCTTGGGTCGGGCCAAATGGTTTGAGGTTGGTTGAGGCCTTGGGTCGGGCCAAATGGGTTTGGGTCTGGCCGAATAGGTAGGTGCGGCCTTGGGTCAGGCCAAGGTTGGGGTAGGGTAGGTAGGGCGGCCTTGGGTCGGGCCAAATGGTAGGTTGAGGCCTTGGGTCGGGCCAAAGGTAGGTTGAGGCCTTGGGTCTGGCCGAATTGGTAGGTTGAGGCCTTGGGTCAGGCCAAATAGGTTAGGGCGAGGCCTTGGGTCGGGCCAATTGGTAGGTTGAGGCCTTGGGTCGGGCCAAATAGGTAGGTTGCGGCCTTGGGTCCTTGGGTCGGCCAAATAGGTAGGTTGCGGCCTTGGGTCGGGCCGAATAGGTAGGTTGACGCCTTGGGTCGGGCCAATAGGTAGGTTGGGCGAGGCCTTGGGTCGGGCCAATTGGTAGGTTGAGGCCTTGGGTCGGGCCGAATAGGTAGGTTGAGGCCTTGGGTCGGGCCAAATGGTAGGTTGAGGCCTTGGGTCGGGCCGAATAGGTAGGTTGAGGCCTTAGGTTGAGGCCTCGGGCCAAATAGGTAGGTTGAGGCCTTGGGTCGGGCCAATTGGTAGGTTGAGGCCTTGGGTCGGGCCAAATGGTAGGTTGAGGCCTTGGGTCGGGCCAAATAGGGTAGGTTGAGGCCTTGGGTCGGGCCGAATATGAGGCCTGGAGGCCAAAAGGTGGGCCAAATTGGTAGGTGGAGGCCTTAGGTCAGGCTGGACCAGTGAACAAATGTTGTGTAAAGGTGGACAGAGGCGATATTGGTGAAAAAGAGGCAAGGAGTAAAGAAGGGCAAAGAATGGGGTGAAAGTTGGGTATCAAACCGATGTCGATTCTACATGACCGATATCGGTTAAGGGACCGATACCGGTTTCTTAGGGCAAAAAAGAAACCGACATCGGTTAAGGTCGAAAAACCTATAAAAAGAAAAATACGGCCTGTCATTGTCACTTTTGTTATTTGCAATCCAAATTGACTTGTCTGACGTGGAGAGTTGATTTGGAGGGGTATTGAGTGAGGTGGAGCTATTTGATTGGCGGAGAGAGTTGATAGTGGGCCCGAATAGTTGAGGAGGCAGCAGGTGATTGGCCGGGGACCCAGCAGATCAGGATTGGAGCCATGGCACAGGCAGGAGGAGCTGGAGGGGCTGGACCAGCTGGACCGCCACCACCCATCCCACCACGACGACGTGTCGTCGTACCGGTAGGTTCTAAACTCTTTATTTTGGTGCATTTGGTTGTATTAAGTGAGATTGGGGGTTTGGGTAGGAATTTAGTTGTTTTAGGAAATGAATGGAGTAAAATAGACGTAATTTGAAAAAGGGAGAGGGTAGATAGGTAAGATAGGCTAAGGCGGCTAGGTGTGTAAAATTTTAGGGTGTTTGGGTGGGTAGATGGGTAGAAATAGGTGAAAAATGGTTTTGGGGGCCGCGCGGGGGTTCGGCTCGGGCAGGAGACAGTGACCGATGTCGGTCACTAGGCGACCGGCATCGGTCGCAAAAGCATAGGGTGAGGTTGAAATGGGGGGACCGGCATCGGTCTCGTATCAGCCGGTATCGGTGGGGAAGGTTGAGGGTGGAGTTGGGATGGGATTTAGGGTTTATGGTTTAGGGTTTAGGGTTTAGGTGGGTTGGGTTGGGTTGGGGTTGTTGGGGTTTTAGGTTTAGGGGGGTTTAGGGTTTAGGGTTTAGGTTTGGGTGGGTTGGGTTTAGATTGGGGTGTGGGTGGGTTGGGTGTTGGGGTTGGGTTTGGGTGGGGTTGGGTGTAGGTTTTTTTGAAGGTGGTATGGGTGTGGGGTTTTGAGGGTTGGGTTGGTTTAGGGTTGGGTTTGGAGATGGGATTGTTTTAGGTTTTGGGTGGGTTTAGGTTGTTGGGGTGGGGTTTAGAGTTTAGGGTTTTTTGAAGGTTGGTTTGGGTGGTTGGTGGGGTGGAGTTGGTTGGGTGGGTTTCGGTTTTAGGGTGGGTAGGTTTAGAAGGTGGGTTTGGGGGCTGTGTTAGGGTTGGTTTAGGGTTTTTTGGGTGGGTTTGGGTTGGGTTTTGGTTGAGGTGTTGGGGTGGGGTTGAGTTTGGGTTTTAGGGTTGAAGGTTGCGGGTCGGTGTGGGGGTTGGTGTGGGGGTGGAAAAGGGTGGAAGTGAGGTGGGGGTTAGATTTTGGGTGTTACAAAAGGGGGTTTAGATGGTAAAGTAGATGTTATAATAAAGAGTGGGTCTAAGAATGTGGGTTGGTTTTGCAGGCACGTCAGCAGTTGACGATGCGTGATAGGATGCCTCCACTATTGAGTCGGATGAGGCCACACATATCTGCGGCGCATTGGGCCATCATGCGCGAGGTGGGACTCGGCGGGGTCCAGAGGTACAGAGCGATCGACAGAGATCACAGCCTGATGGTCGCCCTCATCGAGAGATGGGATCCGGCGGCCAATGTGTTCCATCTGCCGACCGGGGAGATGACCGTCACATTAGAGGATGTGTATCGCATCCTGCGGCTACCGATCGAGGGAGAGGCAGTCTTTTCCAGGTAGATTCAGAGACTGCCATGGATAGCATACTGCAGGTTTTTGGGGATGCAGCCGCGCTTCTTACATATCATAGCGCGAGCATTGGATATGGTGACATGTACCGCGCACACAGACATGAGACACGGCTTGCCGTGTTGATGATGATAGGGATCACCTGCTTCGCCCTCCCGGATTCAGAGGGAGGCCGCTTCCCACGGGCATTGATGGGGGTGCTACTGGAGATGGTGGAGGAGCACACCTGTTTTGCATGGGCACCAGTATATCTGGTGCAATTATACAGGGAGTTATGGGGCTATCGCCGGAGGAGGCGATTTGGTATTTGTTCTACATTTTTGTTGCACTGTTGGGCATACGAGCACATCGTATGCATCAGGCCAGTAGGGCTACCCCAGCAGCCAGGGCCACAGGTCGTATACCGATATGGATTTCAGAGGTGGTTGGGGGTCGTGGGCCAGCCACGAGCAGTTGTTGCAGGTGCGGGATGTGGCGCCTAAAATTATAGACAAAGAACGCTGTTAGAGGGCCTTACCGCATCGGTAGAACCGATTCGGTATGGAGACCGATACAGAGGTCACCATACCTGGCAGAGGATGAGTTTTTCTAAAAATACAGCTGCGCCTGGCATCCAGTATTACATTCTGGATAGCAGGACGGAGGCCGGGAGAGTACGAGACAGGATACCCCTAGAGAGGGTACGCAGGCAGATGGGGCTGCGACAGGAATGAGCCACCTCCCTTCCCTCAGTACAGGAGGGATGATGTAGAGGCCCCACTGCCAGCACCACAGCCTGGTGATCCAGATGGGTTGCAGAGACGAGGAGAAGATGATGCCAGCAGGCACGGGAGCATACAAGGTTTGGAAGACAGGGCCACCTCAAGCTGCGAGCAACCCAAGAGGTATCAGACTTGTGATTTAACTGGTGCATGGTTTGGGAATGAGAGAGAGAGAGCTAGGGGGGTAGGTGAGAAAGACAAACATGATTAGCAGGGGTATAGATGAGGTGAGTGTTATGGGGTAGGTAGATTTTGGGTATGTCTGTGTATATAGAAAGGAATAAACGATCAATTTATTGTCGTAGGTGGTTGTTTTAGGCAAGATGTATGTAATTGACAGTGACCGGTAGCGGTTAGAGGTAACCGGTATCGGTTACTAAACCGATACCGGTTATGTATAACCGATACCGGTTACTGGAGGAATTTCCAGAATGTTTGAAAAACCCCAGATACCATTGAATGGTTGTTTGTTGTTTTGGTGTATGCAGGCAGAGGCAGGGTTGAGGATGAATGATAGTGTGCCAGCGCTGTTGTACAGGAATCCGAGCGGATGTAACACCAGCGGAATGGACATTCAGATAAATCGTTTGGGGTTAAGTGGAATCTGTTATTATTCACGAATCACACGTAACCATGGTATGTTACAGGTGTTGATTGAGAGATGGAATCCTGAGACAAATACCTTCTATCTGCCAACAGGTGAAATGACAGTAACATTGGAAGATGTGTTCCGTATTTTGAGACTCCCTATTACAGGAGAACCAGTATATCAGGCACTACCTAGCGCGGGGCGGGAGCGATAACAGAAGTGTTTGGTCCATATGCACGAGACTTAACACAGCGAGGTTTGTCATTCACATATGGGGTAATGTATGCAGCACACCCTGAGGAGACAAGGTTAGCAGTGATTTTAATGATAGCAGTAGGGTATTATGCGTTACCGAGGGCAGAAGGGGGAAGATTTCCAAAGGCATTGATGGGTGTTATTTGGGAGATGATAGAAAGGAACGTGACTTTTGCATGGGCACCTGCATATTTGGCGGAGCTATACAGGGGTTTATGGGCTTGTAGGTGAAATCACAGGACAACGTTGGATTGTTCATACTTATTACACTGTTGGGCCTATGAGCACATTGTTTGTGTGTGACCAATAGGCCGATCCATCCAGGCAGGAGAGACTGGAGTACAGAGGTTAAGATTCAGACGATGGGTCCAGACAGAACAAGAGGCAAGATCTCAGGCCGTGCCGAGTGACATTGAGTATTACAGGCAGGTATGGGAGAGGTGACGGTTGCGGATATCTGTTGGAGGCCTTACGGGAACTATATGGTAACCGAGAACATAGCTGAGGAGTTGAGGGGTGTAGAGCGATTGAGGTGGATCGCGGGGCACAGGCCAGGTGAATATGAGAGGATTCCTATAGATCACGTGCGGCGACAATTTGGATTTGTGCAGGACATACCACAGGCTTATAGACCATATATGAGGATCGATGCCGAGGCAGCATTCTCACCTCCCCGGCCAACACCTCCAGAAGGGCCCGAGGAGATAGCAGTCGATCGCAGTGTAATGGATGCAGGAATGACAGAGGCCTATAGGTTATGGTGGGTAGCAGAGCTTGCGAGGTGTACGCGATCGCCCTGACATAGCTGTGATTACAGCAGAGAGGGATCGGCTGCAGCGTTTGGTTCAGCAGCTCCAAACGCAGGTGAATGAGACAAGAAGATTGTTAGTGGTTGCGGAGTCACGAGCAGCGAGACTAGAGGCTGGAGTTCTCCATGCGAGAGGGCGTATTCATATGTTACAGGAGAGATTGGCAGATCAGTGGGCGGTACCAATAGCCGTGGTACCTTTGAGGACAGAGAGGCCTGGCGAGAGGGGTCGACGATCACGATCATCACCTAGTTCGGGATGAGGCGTGAGGGTCTAAATAAATGTTAGCAAGGTATAAGAATAAATAAGAGTGCCGACCTGCGCGTCGATGATATAGAAGATGTATTTGTTTAACATCTAAATAAAACGAGATATGTATGTTGATTTGCGTTATAATAATAAGAATGTTGTCGTTTTGACTTTCGGTGTTTTGAAAAAGGATAAAGAGGAATGTGATTAAATAGAAATACACAAAAATATTTATATTTACCACACATGATAGGTTATGGTAGGGGATGGTCGAGCTAACCTTGGGAGACCCCATGTCTCCGAAGTGCTGCCTACATAGCCCATTGCACAAAGCAAGGAAGGGCCTCAGACCGATGTAGTTCTCCCTTAGGATCAGGGAGGGGTGAATTTAGGCAATTTGGTATGGTTTAGGCAATTGGTCGTTTGGTAAAAATTTGATGTTGGTAGGGTAATGTTGTTGGTGCTGGTAGGATAATGTTGTTGGTGTAGGTATAGGTAAAGCAAAGGTTAGCATACCCAAGTAGTAGGGAATAGTGTCCTGATTAAGATCAACACACAATCCTAGATGCGAGGCAAAGCGGAAAGAGTGCTCCGTAGGTGAAAAGAGCTAAACAAACCACACAACGTAGAACGAGCCTGAAGCCCTAAGTGCCGTGCATAGACGAGAAGTCCATAGTTGAAAAGAGTTGTATGATCACAATATATCAGGTGTACGTTACGTCCCTTGAGTTGAAACAAATGGTGAGGTGAGGTGGATGATATAGCTGAGGTACAGAGAACTTGTTACAACGAAAGAGAACCTACCCTAAATAGACAAGTCCATGACCCAAAAAGTTCTTTTGAATGAGGCTTTTATTTTATTGAATATAGACTGATCGATGCGGGAAGTCTACAAGGGATATTGATTGTTTTATTCTTGAGGTCTTCACGAAGCTGATCAATGCGAGAAGCTTCTGATAAAGGCTGACTGTGTATAGCTGTCCTTCGGGGGAGCAGTCTATTTATAGTAGCAGAGATGATTTTAGTGCATAGCTGTCCTTCAGGGGAGCAGTCTATTTATAGTAGCAGCAATAGTTTGGCATATAGCTGTCCTTCGAGGGAGCAGTCTATATTTAATTTAGATGACTAGATGTTCTTTTGGCGTGAAGCATCTAGTTTAGTAGGAAGTTTGACTCAAGAAAATCCCTTAAGAATACGGCTTATTTTAATACTTTGAAGTCATGGACTAGACTAAAAAGGGGAAGGCATCATCAAGGGGAGGTGCGAAGTGATTTTGATTTTATTCGGAGATATAGAAAACAAAGTGTATGTAGCGGTAAATGAGCTCAAGGGACGAGCAGTAGGTAGATAAGAAGTGATATAACACTAGATTTCAACAGTAGAATGGTCGAAGATGCAAGGCATTAAGGGGTTCAGGCTCAGGTTTACCATTAAGCGAAGCTAAACGATAAGTGCCTGATCCATAGGTGTGAGTGATTATATAAGGCCCAATCCAATTGGGAGCAAATTTTCCACGTTTGCTCTTTTCTAGTTTGGTGACATGTTGATTCTCTTTGAGGACAAGATCACCAACCTTAAAGGTACGCTCATGAAGTCGCTTATCATAAGCACGCTTGATGCGTTTTTGATAGATTTGAAGGTGATCGAGAGCTGTAAGACGTCGTTCGTCAAGAAGCTCCAATTGGGCTAACCGCTCTTGGCGGAAATCATCGTTGGTGAGAATATCCTGAAGAGATATTCTAAGGGAGGGTATTTGTATTTCGAGAGGCAAAACAGCCTCGGTACCGTATACCAAAGAAAAAGGTGTGGCATTAGTAGAGGTACGAATGCTAGTACGATAAGCCCAAAGGGCAAAGGGAATGTGATCGTGCCAATTTCTTCCAGATTCATTGACAACTTTCATGAGGATTTTGGTTAGAGTTTTATTAGAAGATTCAGCCTGACCATTGGCCTGCGGATAGTAAGGCGATGAGAAACTAAGTTTGATACCAAAGTTGTCACAAAGGTCTTGTAACAACTTGTTTTTGAAAGATTTACCATTATCTGTTATTAGGCGATGAGGAATACCAAAACGACAGATAATGTGATGGTTAATGAATTCGACAATTTTTTCTTTTTTGATTGAAATGAGTGGAATGGCCTCCACCCATTTTGTGTAATATTCGGTCGCTGTGATTATCCAACGGTGACGTTGTGAAGAGGTCGGGTGAATCTCACCAATAAGGTCTAAACCCCATTGTGAGAAAGGCCAAAGATCACGAGCGACTTGTAGCGGGTGGCTAGGAGTATGTTGAAGATTGGCATGTTGTTGACACATGACACAACGCTTAACATATTCGTAGCAGTCGTTATTGAGAGTAGGCCAATAATAACCTAGGCGAAGGATTCGTTTAGCCACGGCAAGGCCACTAAAATGTCCACCACAAATCCCATCGTGTACTTGTTGGATGGTATGAGGTGACCTCCGCGCCGGTTAGACAGCGAAGGAGGATGCCATCAAAGCCACGTTTATAGAGGAGTCCTCCCATGACAACATAACGCGAAACACTTTTAAGAAAAGCACGTTTTCCGTTACTAGTAAGGTCAGGTGGGAGAACAGAGATTGTAAGGTAGTCGTGAAATTGGTGGTACCAGGTATCCTGCGAATTAGTAGACACAGTATTTATCATGCAAACTACCGGGGTTGAATAGGATGGTGCAAAAAGTTGCTGGACCACAACGAATAATTCAGAGTCAGTTGGTGCGGCGGGAATCTGCGAGGCTAAGCAAGCCATAGTATCCGCAAATTTGTTAGTGGAGCGGGGAATGGTTTGGATAGAATAGTGAGTAAATAAGGCTAGAAGTGACTCCACGTGGTGTTTGTACTTCTGAAGTTCCTCATTTTTACATTGGTAGATGCCCATAACTTGATTGACTACCAATTGAGAGTCACCAAAGATATTGATAGATTTAATGCCTAAGTGTATCGCAACTTGGAGACCCAGAACAAGGGCCTCGTATTCCGCTGTATTATTAGTGCAGGGGAAATCAAGCCGGAATGAAAGAGGCATAGGTTCAGCGTCAAGAGGGATGAGAACAACGCCGGCTCCTCCGCCGCGCTGGCACTTAGATCCATCGAAGAAGAGGGTCATTTGATACGACTCTTCTCCGAGCGAAAGAGTGGCGATGAGTTCGTCGGGGAAGGTAAAATTGGTAAATTGTTCCCCAGGTAGAGGGGCCTCCGCAAGTTGGTCTGCAAGAGTTTGTCCTTTGATTGACTTCTGTTGTATAAACTCAAGGTCAAGGTCGGCGAGGAGCATGAGCCATCGAGCGATGCGTTGGTTTAGGTGTGGTTTGGCGTACATATAATGAATGGGGTCTGTGTTGGTGATGACGAAAGTTTTGTGATTCAGGAGGTAATGTCGGAGTTTGGTGGCGACGAATGATAGGGCTAGGCACAATTTTTCTACATGTGTATACCTAGTCTCGTAATCCACGAGGGTACGACTTATATAATAAACGGCCTGCTCTCGGCGTGCCGAGTCTCGATGTGCGAGCATAGCTCCTATAGCATGGTCAGTGGCGGAAAGATAAAGGTAGAAAGGGCGGTCGTCCTGGGGTGGGATAAGCACGGGTGGCTGCAAGAGATACGTTTTGAGAGCTTCGAAGGCTTGGTGACACTCCTCACTCCATTGAAAGGCAACGTCCTTTTTTAGAAGGTGATGAAAAGGGTGACATCGATCCGAGAGTTGGGAGATGAAACGCCGGATGGATTGAAGTTTACCCTGCAAACTACGCAATTGTTTGAGGTTTTTGGGTGGGGGCATTTCTAGGATAGCTTTTACTTTAGATGGATCGACCTCAATGCCACGCAAAGAGACGATAAAGCCAAGAAGTTTTCCCGAAAGAACACCAAAGACACATTTCTTCGGTTGAAGGCGGACAGAATATTGTAACAGGCGATCAAAAATAATGGTTAAAACATCGAGATGTTCACTAC
Source organism: Taxus chinensis (assembly GCA_019776745.2). Lineage (NCBI taxonomy): Eukaryota > Viridiplantae > Streptophyta > Pinopsida > Cupressales > Taxaceae > Taxus > Taxus chinensis. The sequence continues at coordinate 106,122 of JAHRHJ020003730.1, read as the reverse complement.
GATGTTTAGACTTGCCGAGAAGATCGTCGACATAATCTTCAAGGATAGTGTGCATAATGTCATGAAAAATGTAGGTCATAGCCCGCTGATAGGTAGCACCAGCATTCTTAAGGCCAAATGGCATGACACGATAACAGAAGGTTCCCCAAGGAGTTATGAAGGCAGTTTTGTGTTGATCGGCAGGGGCAACCAAAATTTGGTTGTATCCTGAAAAGCCATCCATGAGAGAAAGCATTTCATGGCCCGCAGTGAGATCAACAAGTTGATCAATACTTGGGAGGGGGAAGTCATCCTTAGGGCAAGCGAGGTTAAGATCCCGGAAATCCGTGCATATCCGAAGTCCCCCCGTCGCTTTCGTGACAGGTACGATGTTAGAAATCCATTGAGGATAGTCAATAGGCAGAATGAAGGAAACAGAAAGGAGTCGTTGGAGCTCCTCTTTGACCAAGAGAGCAATGCGTGGATGCATTTTTCTCAATTTCTGTTTGACTGGTTTGGAATCGGGGTTTAGGGTGATGTTATGGACGGCAATGGTAGGATCAATTCCTGGCATGTCAGCGTAAGACCATGCGAAAGCTTGGTTGCGAGCACGGAGAAAGGTAGTAAAGGCGGCTTGTTCTGATGTGTTAAGGGATTGTCCGATCTTCACTATGTGAGGATCTTCCTCCGTGTGGATGTTGATTTCTATAGTAGATTCGTTCAGCATGGTTTGAGTTTCAGATGGTAAGGCGCGTTGAAGATAGGAGTCATCCGCCCCAAGGTAAGTGAGGATGGAGTCGTCATCCTGGCACTCAACAACATTAATCGAAGGCGAATCCTCTTCGATCATGTCTGGATACAGAAGGGGAAGAGAAGATGGGTCCTCATTATCGCATTGATAAGTGAGAGGACCTATGAAGATGGCATTTACGAAAAAAAAAAGTTAGGAGGGATAGATTCAGGGTCCATCGATTCTGTGGGTGATGATGGCAAAGTGGGTGATGATGGTTCGGTAGGGGCGACGTCTTCTTCTTCCAGGATACAGCTGACAGGAGGTGTCTCCTGTGTAGGTGTTTCGGAAAAACCGAGACCACTGCGATCATTATGTTTGCGTGTGGTGATGGGGATGAGCGTATGTCGGCCTTGTTCATAAAGGCCAAAACCAAAGCCTTTCCACGCACAGCGAGTCAAGAAGGTGAGGGCGAAGCGACGATTTGTCAAGTATTGAAAATCGGATTGGAAGGGAACCACACCAAGAGGAGGTTCAGGGGTAATGGAGGATGCGTCAACACCCCCATACGTTAGGTTAGTGCGGCAATGGGGTGGTCCGTAAGAGATTACCTCCCCCACGCGACGGTCGTAGGTGGGATGTGCATGTAATTGTCCGTACTCCTGCGGGGTAGGGAAAGAACTAACGTTATATAGGCGGTACTCCCCCAGCGTGAGGCGATGAAAAACATCTACTAAGGGGTCGGAGGTTGGGATGTTAGCTGCGGGAAGAGAAGTGGTTTGTGCGACGGTGGTTTCATCAGTTGAAGGCGTAGGTGCAGTTGAGGTGGATGGTTGAGGTACATTTGAAGAGGATGGTTGGGTTGAATGTATGGGTGTCTTAATTGGTATAAGCACATCGTTTGGGCGGTATAACATATTGCAAGTTTTGAAGGGGGGAGGATCAGCTTTTACAGTGTAGGACTTCCCCTCGTACTCAAATTTTATGCATCGATGTAATGTTGAGGGAACGCATCCCATGGCCCGGATCCAAGGACGACCCAGCAATATATTATATTGGAACTCTCCTTCAAGGACATAGAAGAGTTCGGGTAAAGTACGTGGTCCTACGCGAATGTTGAGGATCACGGTGCCTAAGGTAGAAGTAATAGCGTCATTGAATGACCGCAACATGATGGGGTTGGCACACATGCAACTAGAAGGGATATTCATTTGTTGGAAGGCTTTTGAAGAGATGATGTTTAGGCTGGCGCCCCCGTCAATCATAACCCGACGTACTCGAATGTCTCGGACGTAAGCGGAAATGAAAAGGGCAGGGTCAGGGTCTTCTGCACCAAAGTCGATAATTTCATCTTCCGAGAAACTAACTGCAGCGGCTTGTTGTTTTGAGACAGAAGTGGTGGGGGAGATGGATTGTTTGGTGAGAGAGGCAACGTGATTGGGTGTTAGAATGGAGGCAACGGGCAGGGTTTCATTGGGTAAAACCTCTATCCCTTGAAGGATCTCAACGAGAGCTTGTCGATGAGATTCAGAAGTCTGAATGAGATCATATAGTGTCATTTTTACGGGTGATTGATGAAGCTGTTTGATCATGGTTCGGTGGGCAACTCCATTAGAGACGGGATAGGCGGGTCCGCGAATAACCACTTTAGGTGGTGGTGTAATCGGGATGGTTGAAGGAGAAAGAGATGCCGCAGGTGTGTTTTCTTTCGCTTTCCCATTGTTTTTCTGTCCTCGAGTAGCGACACTAATCATATTAATCTCGTAGACCTGAGATGAGGAAGATGGTTGGGATAATTCATGGTCTTCAAGAGGTGGGGTTGTAATAATGATAGATCTTGGTGAGGCGGGGACAGATGATATAGTAGAGGGAATTGAAGCTAGAGGTCTCTCCCTTCGTAAGTTGTCTTTCTTAATCTTTCTATCCGGGAGAGGTGACTGACGAAGGATGGTTTTTAGAGCTTTGCATCCCTCCACATCATGTCCTGGTGTGCAGTGATAAGCGCAGATTTTAGACTCATCATAACCCATAGGTCGGGGTTTAGACGGGTCATAAGGTCTAAGTGGAGGTAGGGAAATGGTCGCATTCTCCACCAACATAGCAAGGATTTTGGCGTAAGATCCTTTGAGTGGGTCAAAATCGGATGAGGGTATTGGTTGTGCGGGTTTTGGTAATGTTTGGGCGTGGTTGGTTCGTACGGGTGGTGGTTTAGCCGAGGGGTGCTGACACATGTTTTTCACTAAACGTGGTTTCTTTGACACAGAAGTTACGTTCGGCTGGTTAGATGATGAGGCTACAGATGGCGTGGTAGCGGGAAACAACCACGGAGAAAGGGGAGTGACAGAAAATAAATCCTTTGATGATGGGATTGGTTTAGGGTTGATAGGTGGACCGGATACGCGGGGTAACGATGTTGTGATACCCTTTGATCTCTGTATAGGTGTAGAAGGCGTAGGTCGTTTTGAAGAAAACAAAGGAGGTATGATATATTGATGTAAGGTGGAGGGATGAGGTCCCAATATGGAAGGTGGGTGTGACGATGAGGGTTTTGATTGTGATAGAGGCACGGATTGCGTTTGTCTCCTAGGTGGCGGGGTGGGTTTATTTTTGGATAAATCGAGTCGCTTAGGCGGGTGTGTTAGACTGGGCATTGGTGAGGTCCCAAGCGTAGGGGAAGATTTGGCTAAGTTAATAGAAGTGGAAGGGGCATTTGGTAGAGGTGAGGGGGGTGAAGGTGAGAACATGGGCATTTTAAACTTCTGTAAGCACTTCGGGTATATGGTGGAGGCATCAGGATCGGTCATTTGCATTTGAGTAGAATAGGGGGTACTCAAACGTTCCCATAGGATTCGTCTATCTTCTGGAGAATGACAGTCCTCACGTGTGAATAGGAACTTTTGTACGGAAGAAAGGTGGGTTGTGATTCCAGTCCACTGTGGGTGTGATACAGGGGGTAGATGAGGCACTGTATCAATAGATGTTAAGAGGTCGACTGGTCGTTGAAAAGATTTAGGTGATGAGGGACTAATAGGTAGGAGGGCGTGTTTGAGAGGATCTGTCATGGTTAAATAATTTTATGATGTTGGTGTAATAGATTTCTCGTCTAAGGATGTCAAAAGGAGTGGGCAGCCTTCCTCTTGTGCAGCAAGAGTGGTAGAAGGAGACGTCTGAGAAATAGATAAATTCGATAACATCCGTTCGCAGTCTTGTAGGGATGTGGTGTAAGAAGACTCATTGATGAGGAAGAGAAGTCTGGGCAGTTAACTCTTTATGGGTAAAGGAATAATTTCACTTTGGCTTGATGGTGGTAAAGGAGGTTCGGGCTCCTGTGTTAGTGAAGAGGCTTGATTCAAAATTTTCTCGATAGAGGCTTTTGGCTGGGAATCGAAGACTGCATGGATCTCATGAACACTCTCCTCAGCTAAGATATCTTGGTTTACGTTACTGTTGGACGAGTGATTCGGGAATGGCTTGTTGAAAATTTTCAAATTTCGGTTAGCAGGGGCGTTAGGATTATCGAGGGTTATATCCCCTGCGTCAACCATTTCCTGCACTATGTTTTTCAACATCTTGCAGTTTTCATGACTATGTCCTTTTACGCGGTGAAAGTTACAAAAGTCATTTTCTTTGTACCAGGAAGGTATGGCGCGGGTGGAGTCAAACCCAGAGTGAGGTTTAACAGGGGGCAAGGTGATAGCTCCTGCTTTGAGCAATTTTTCCAATATCACACCATAGGTTTCTCCCAAGGGAGTGTAGTTGATGGGCTCGGCTTTGTATTTATAGGTGGTTTTTGGTGGAGTATTGGACGGTGGTTGGGATTTGACCATCACCGCGTGGACAGCTCCTTTTGATTTAGAAGAAGTGGACGCGTGAGGAGTGGTGGTATTTGGTTTATTGGTAGAATCAGGAGTTCTGAAAGTGGAGTTTTTGTTGCGCAACCGCAATTTCTCTTCCTCTAAGGCTCGAATTTCTAGTTTTCGAGCCATAGTAAAGGCCTCGTCGAATGTACGGAAAGTTTGAATTTGGAGGGTAGGGGAGATGTGCTTAGCACAAGCCCGCGTAAATAGTTCGATAAGTTCAGTTTGAGGCAAGGCATATGTAAGTTGGTTGATAAGGCCGCGCCATCGTCCAACGAAATCTGCGATAGATTCGTCTTCGAATTGTCGGATGGCATAAAGGTCGGTGATAGATACTTTCTTAGCAATGTTAATGGAGAAATGATCCAAGAAAGATTGGGCTAGTTGGTTAAAAGAGAAGATTGAGTGCTGGGTTAAAGCACTGTACCACTCCAAGGCGGGTCCTGATAAGGACATGGGAAAGGTGCGGAGTAACAAGGCATCATCATGGGCAATCAAATAACAAGCATGTCTAAATGATCGCAAGTGTTGTTGAGGATCCTCTTTACTATTAAAACGAGTAAATTTTGGCAACTCCCATTAAGGAGGATATGAATGAAGGGGGACAGAAGGGTGAATGGGCTCCCGACAAACTTGCTCGTATGTCAAGGCGCTACGACTTCCTGAAACAGAAGCCTCTAGGTTTTGCATTTTATCCATCATTTGTTTAATGAAATCCGTGATTGGATGAGATGATGGTGTGATTGTGGTAAACGGAGGCAAATTGATGGGCCTGCCGCTACAGAATGGGGTTAAGTGATAAGGTATGGAGGATGAATATGTTGAAGGTAGGGATGTCCCATATAGGATGTTGAGGTTACTGGATACGTGTATGGGAATGAAAAGGTAGGCGGAGCTTGAGAAGGAAAGCTCGTGTGGATAGGTGGCAGAGAGCAAGTCATGAATGGAGCAGTCTGCAAGAGAGATGAGGTAGGGGCAGTCGGTGGTAATGATATGTGGGGTCCAAGATTAACCAAAGGAAAGCCAATCTGAGTCGTATGAACCTCTGAAGCCGTCGGATTGGGAGACGGGGCTAGAGGATGCAGGAAGCAAGGTGGTATTATCAGGCGGAGTGGGAGCTAAATGAGCAGCTATACTAATAGGCATACCAACAAGGAGTTGACCATCAGGTGTACGGTCAGGGGCATGAGACAAATAGTATTGTACAGCGCTAGGATTAGCATCTAGAAACTTGGCAAAGTCCTTATCTCCCACAGGAATTTTAGGAACCTCGCTGGTATCCGTAGGATTCCCCACAGAATGTGAAGGGGTTGATTCAGGGAAAGAAACGGAGCAAGCATGTGAAACCATGGCGGCAGCTTGCTTTCGAGTGATAACAACCATGGACAGGTGTTCACAGTAGGGTTTCAATCTGTCAGGAATAGAAACAAACTCAGACTGGTAAACTTGGTAGGTTACTGGTTTGTCAGGAATCGGGAAAGACAGTAACCGATGTCGGTTATACTATAGCCGACGTCGGTCAGGTACCACCGATGTCGGTGTAAGAAGTCTGGTCTAACAAGATATAAAAAGGCTGCTAATTTGATTTTTAACCACGTTTAGTATACTTGTCCTAATTATTGATCACAGAAGATAGAGTATGAGAAAGAAAACTAGAACCTAAAAACAGGCAAGACCCATGCACTTGCAAATCTAGAGATTCACACCCTAGGGTTAACTTTAATTATCGTGGGCTTATGCCTTTAGACGTAGAATGATGTCAGAATCCTAAACAAGAGACTTAGGGGAAATGTCAAGTTGTTTTGGCTTATAAGGTTACCTCAATCAGGCGGAGGAATACCGCGGAAAAAGGGGGGATGTTTGAGCTGTTGTGTTAATTGTGAAGTGATTCGGTATGTGTTGTGCAGTGAATGTAAGATTAATTTCCTGTCAATACCGTGGATATCACCCCCACGTGTACGACCTGTTACTTAATCTACGTGTAGACACCAAATTTGTGTCTTACGACCCCTTGTGACCCGCATCTCATCTCGCAACTTAACCTCATCACCTAAACCTTACACAATTATTTATTAATTAGCCTTGTAATTGATAAATCCACCATCACCTAACCTGCCACCCCTCATTTTGCCTACCTCATCATGACCTAGCCCTAGCCCTAAACGTAACCTAATTAAGACCTATGACTTGGTCTAGACTCACATCCATAACTAATGGGCTCCTTACTCGCACCCAAAACAACGGACCTTCTAGCCACTTGACCAAGCCCGCAACTGATCTCTCGGGAGAAAAGAAGGGAAGGTGGGCTATTTCACTTGAAAATAGCCTACTTTTTCCTTACCGGATGTCAGTTCCTACTCGACTGCCATCGGTTACGATAACTGCCATCGGCTCCCTGTAAATGGGATCCCCGAACAAAACCAAGGGTCGAATGATTTTTGAATCAATAGAGATCATTGGGAGCGAAAGACAGAAGTCTAGATCTTCACTTGACCGAGTAGAGACGAGTGAAGAAACCAGAAGTGTTTGTAGCAAAGGAGATCAACTGGCATCTTTGTCAAAAACCAGTAAGTTACATCTTGCATATCCTCCATTATAACATTTCTTATGCTTTTTGGAATCACAGTCCTCCTAAATCCATTCCTGAATCCATTATCCAACGTACCATTGCATCTAACTATCATTCCTTTACCTTCTCATCATCTCATTTCCTAATATCCATCCAAAAATCAGCCATTACAAACTCCATAACTACCAGCCCAGGAAGGTCCCTAGGTCCAACCGATGTCGGTTGCCAGAAACCGACATCGGTTATAGGTAACCGACATCGGTTCCTTTGATCAAAACCAGGAAAAACAGCCTTTCTCCTACCCAGTTTCAGCCAAGTAATTTGAATTGATATTTTACAGTCATTTTGTGTTAACTCATATTAGCAGGGAAACTGACCACCTTCGAAAGGAAGTTTCATATTTCCTGGGCCCAAGGCAGTTCCCTCATTTATTATCTAATCAAAATCTTATGGTCTTGTGTTCTTATTTGCAGGTAGTCCCTTCCCAGACAAAAAGGAGTTCTTCCGCAGTCAACTCTGATCTTTCTCCACGGTACGCGCACATCATCTCGACATTTAACAAGTATTCCTCCTAGCCCTAACCCTATCTGTTTCTAAAAGGAATGAAAGGATACGAAATAACTCTATTCCTAGAAGCCGAAACATTCCGAGCGAAACATTTTGGCACGCCCAGTGGGACCCCATTTTGGGTTTCTTTCTCTTGCTTACTTGCTTTCATATTAGGGAGCATACCTTGCTGTTGATGTCTTCTTGTAAAGATATTCATAAGGTTTAGTATTATTTTGGTAAGAATAACTTGTCTTTGTTTTTGCTGGTCTTCGCATTAGTGAAAGTCATATCTTTTGCTTCATCGAATATCACTTTCGATTTGGGTTTTAAAACACGTGCATTGCATTCCTGCTTGTTGTTCTCCAATTCTAGTGAACGTAGATTAAGTAACAGGTCATACACGTGGGGGTGATGTCCACGGTATTGACAAGGAAATTAATCTTACATTCACTGCACAACACATACCGAATCACTTCACAATTAACACAACAGCTCAAACATCCCCCCTTTTTTTTCCGCGGTATTCCTCCGCCCGATTGAGGTAACCTTATAAGCCAAAACAAACTTGACATTTCCTCTAAGTCTTTTTGTTTAGGATTCTGACAGCATTCTTACGTCTAAAGGCATAAGCCCACAATAATTAAAATTAACCCCTAGGGTTAATCTCTTGGATTTGAGTGTGTATCTTGCTTGTTTTTTTGTTCTGTTTTCTTTGTCATATTCTGTCTTCTGTGATCAATAATTTGACAAATAATACTAAATGTTGTTAAAAAAAAACAAATTAGCAGCCCCTTTGTATCTTGTTGTCTTAGATTTCTTTTTTACACCGACATCGATTACAGGACCGACGTCGTTTCCCCTAGTATAACCGACATCGGATACTAGACCGATATCGGTTACTGTCTTCTACAAGCCCCTAACAAACCAGCAGCCTGCCAATTTCACCATTCAGAGGTTGTTTCTGTTCCAGATAGATTGAAACCCTACTGGGAACACCTGTCTATGGTTGTTATCACTCGAAAGCAAGCCGCCACCATGGTTTCACATGCTTGCTCTGTTTCTTTACCTGAATCAACCCCCTTCACATTCTGTGGGGAATCCTACAGACACCAGTGAGATCCCCCAAATTCCTGTAGGAGACAAGGACTTTGCCAAATTTCTGGATGCTAATCCTAGCGCTGTACAATACTATTTGTCTCATACCCCTGACCGTATGCCTGATGGTCAGCTCTTTCTGGGCATGCCTATTAGTATAGCTGCTCATTTAGCCCCTAGTCCGCCTGATAACAATACGCCTTGCTTCCGGCACCTTTAGCCCCATCTCCCAATCTGACAGCTTCAGAGATTCATACGACTCAGATTGGCTTTTCTTTGGCTAACCTGGGGCCCCACATATCATTACCACCAACTGCCCCTACCTCATCTCTCTTGCAGATCACTCCATTCATGACCTGCTCTCTGCCACCTATCCAAACGAGCTTTCCTTCTCAAGCTCTGCATACCTTTTCATTCCCATACACGTATCCAGTAACCTCAACACCTTATATGGGACATCCCTATTCTGTCACCTCAACATATTCATCCTCCATACCTTATCAACACTTAACCCCACCATTGTCCAGTGGAGGCCCTTGGCCCAATTTGCCTCCGTTTGCCACAACCGCACCATCATCTCATCCAACCACAGATTTCATCAAACAAATGATGGACAAAATGCAAAATCTGGAGGCTTCCGTGTCGGGAAGTCGTAGCGCCTTGACATACGAGCAAGTTTGTCGGGAGCCCATTCACCCTTCTGTTCCCCTTCACTCATATCCTCCTAAATGGGAACTACTGAAAGTTTACTCGTTTTAATAGCAAAGAGGATCCTCAACAGCACTTGCGATCATTTAGACATGCTTGTTATTTGATTGCCCATGATGATGCCTTGCTACTCCGCACATTTCCCATGTCCTTATCAGGGCCTGCCTTGGAGTGGTACAGTGCTTTAACCCAGCACTCAATCTTCTCTTTTAACCAACTAGCCCAATATTTCTTGGATCACTTCTCCATTAACATTGCTAAGAAAGTATCCATCACTGACCTTTATGCCATCTGACAATTTGAAGACGAATCTATCGCAGATTTCGTTGGACGATGGCGTGGCCTTATCAACCAACTTACATATGCCTTGCCTCAGGCTGAACTTATCAAACTGTTTCACACAGGCATGTGCTAAGCACATTTCTCCTACTCTTCAAATTCAAACTTTCCGTACATTTGATGAGGCCTTTACTATGACTCGAAAATTAGAAATTCGAGCCTTAGAGGAAGACAAACTGCGGTTGCGCAACAAGAACTCCAATTTCCGAACTCCTGATTCTACCAATAAACCAAATACCACCACTTCTCACGCGTCCACCTCTTCTAAATCAAAAGGAGCTGTCCACGCAGTGATGGTCAAATCCCAACCGCTGTCCAATACTCCACCAAAAACCACCTATAAGTACAAAGCCGAGCCCATCAACTACACTCCCTTGGGAGAAACATATGGTGTGATATTGGAAAAATTGCTCAAAAACAGGAGCCATTACATTACCTCTTGTTAAACCTCATTCTAGGTTTGATTCCACTCGCGCCATACCTTCCTGGTACAAAGAAAATGACTTCTGTAACTTCCACCGCGTGAAGGGACACGTCATGAGAACTGCAAGATGTTGAAAAACATAGTGCAGGAAATGGTTGACGCAGGGGATATAACCCTCGATAATCCTAATGCCCCTGCCAACCGAAATTTGAAAATCTTCAACAAACCATTCCCGAATAACTCTCCAACAGTAACACAAACCAGGATATCTTAGCCGAGGAGAGTGTTCATGAGATCCATGCAGTCTTCGATTCTCAGCCAAAAGCCTCTATTGAAATTTTTTGAATCAAGCCTCTCCACCAACACAGGAGTTCCGAACCTCCTTCACCACCATCAAGCCAAAGTGAAATCATTCCTTTACCCATAAAAGAGTTAACTGCCCCCAGGACTTCTCTTCTCATCGAATGAGTCTTCTTACACCACATCCCTACAAGACTGTGAGCGGATGTTATCTAATTTATCTATTTCCCAAACGTCCCCTTCTACCACTCTTGCTACACAAGAGGAAGGCTCGCCACTCCTTTTGACATCCTTAGATGAGAAATCTCTTACACTGACATCACCACATTCTTTAAACATGACAGATCCCCTCAAACACGCCCTCCTACCTATTAGTCCCTCATCGCCTAAATCTTTTCATTGACCTCTTAACATCTATTGATACAGTGCCTCATCTACCTCCTGTGTCACACCCACAGTGGACTGGAATCACAACCCACCTTTCTTCCGTACAAAAATTCAAATTCACACCTGGAGACTGTCATTCCACAGAAGATAGACAGGCCCTATGGGAACGTTTGAGTACCCCTTTTTCTACTCAAATGCAAATGACTGATCCTGATGTCTCCACCATATACCCGAAGTGTTTACAGAAGCTTAAAATGCCCCTGTTCTCACCTTCACCCCCCTCACCTCTACCAAATGCCCCGTCCACTTCTATCAACTTAACCAGATCTTCCCCTACGCTTGGGACCTCACCAATGCCCAGTCTAACGCACCCGCCTAAGTGACTCGATCTATCCAAAAATAAATCCGGCCCGCCACCTAGGAGACAAACTCAATCCGTGCCCCTATCACAATCAAAACCATCATCGTCATACCTACCTTCCATATTGGGACCCCATCCCTCTACCTTACATCAATATATCATACCTCCTGCGTTTTCTTCAAAACAACCTACGCCTTCCGCACCTATACAGAAATTCCAGGGTATAGCAACACCGTCACTCCGCGTATCCTGTCCACCTATCAACCCTAAACAAATTCCATCATCAAAAGATTTGTTTTCGGTCACTCCTATTTCCCCGTGGTTGTTTTCTGATACCACATCATCTGTAGGCCTCATCATCCAACATAGCTTCTGGCCAAAGAAATCACGTTTAGTGAAAACCATGTATCAACACCCCTCGGCTAAAACCACCACCCGTGCGAACCAACCATGCCCAAACATTACCAAAACCCGCACAACCAATACCCTCATCCTCTTCCGATTTTGACCCACTCAAAGGATCTTACGCCAAAATCCTTGCTATGTTGGTGGAGAATGCGACCATTTCCCTACCTCCACTTAGACCTTATGACCCGTCTAAACCCCGACCTATGGGTTACGATGAGTCTAAAATCTGCGCTTATCACCGCACACCACCAGGACATGATGTGGAGGGATGCAAAGCTCTAAAAAACCATCCTTCGTCAGTCACCTCTCCCGGATAGAAAGATTAAGAAAGACAACTTACGAAGGAGAGACATTTAGTTTCCATTCCCTCTCCTATACCATCTGTCCCCGCCTCACCAACATCTATCATTATTACAACCCCACCTCTTGAAGACCATGAGTTATCCCAACCATCTTCCTCATCTCAGGTCTACGAGATTAATATGATTAGTGTCGCTACTCGAGGGCAGAAAAAAAACAATGGGAAAGCAAAAGAAAACACACCTGCGGCATCTCTTTCTCTCCGTCAAACATCCCGATTGCACCACCACCTAAAGTGGTCATTCGCGGACCCGCCTATCCCGTCTCTAATGGCATTGCCCACCGAAATATGATTAAACAGCTTCACCAATCGCCCGTAAAAAATGACACTGTATGATCTCATTCAGACTTCTGAATCTCATCGACAAGCTCTCGTTGAGATCCTTCAAGGGATAGAGGTTTTACCTAATGAAACCCTGCCTGTCGCCTCCATTCTAACACCCAATCACGTTGCTCTCTCACCAAACAACCCACTGCCCCCAACCACTTCTGTCTCTGTACAACAAGCTGCTGCAGTCAGTTTCTCTGAAGATGAAATTGTCGACTTTGGTACAGAAGACCCTGACCCTGACCCTTTTCATTTCCGCTTACGTCCGAGACATTCGAGTACGTCGGGTTATGATTGACGGGGGGGCGCTAGCCTAAACATCATCTCTTCAAAAGCCTTCCAACAAATGAATATCCCTTCTAGTTGCATGTGTGCCAACCCCATCATGTTGCGGTCATTCAATGACGCTATTACTTCTACCTTAGGCACCGTGATCCTCAACATTCGGGTAGGACCACGTACTTTACCCGAACTCTTCTATGTCTTGGAGGGAGAGTTCCAATAATTATATTGCTGGGTCGTCCTTGGATCCGAGCCATGGGATGCGTTCCCTCAACATTACATAGATGCATAAAAATTTGAGTACGAGGGGAAGTCCTACACCGTAAAAGCTGACCCTCCCCCCTTTAAAAAACCTGCAATATGTTATACCGCCCTAACCTGTGCTTATACCAATCAAGACACCCATACATTCAACCCAACCATCCTCCTCTCAAATGTACCTCAACCATCCACCTCAACCGCGCCTACGCCTTCAATTGATGAAACCACCATCGCAAAAAAAAACCACTTCCCTTCCCGCAGCTAACATTCCAACCTCCGACCCCTTAGTAGATGTTTTTCAGCGCCTTACGCTGGGGGAGTACCGCCTATATAAACGTTAGTTCTTTCCCTACCCCGCAGGAGTACGGACAATTACATGCACATCCCACCTACGACCGTCGCGTGGGGGAGGTAATCTCTTACGGACCACCCCATTGCCGCACTAACCTACCACGTATGGGGGTGTTGACGCATCCTCCATTACCCCTGAACCTCCTCTTGGTGTGGTTCCCTTCCAATCCGATTTTCAATACTTGACAAATCGTCGTTTCGCCCTCACCTTCTTGACTCGCTGTGCGTGGAAAGGCTTTGGTTTTGGCCTTTACGAACAAGGCCGACATACACTCATTCCCGTGACTACCCGTAAACATAATGATCGTGCAGTGGTCTCTCAGTTTTCCCGAAACACCTACACAGGAGACACCTCCTGTCAGCTGTATCCTGGAAGAAGAAGACGTCGCCCCTACCAAACCATCATCACCCACTTTGCCATCATCACCCACAGAATCTATAGACCCTGAATCCATCCCTCCTAACTTTTTTTTTTTTTTTCATAAATGCTATGCTATCTTCATAGGTCCTCTCACTTATCAACGCGATAATGACGACCCATCTTCTCTTCCCCTTCTTGTATCCAGACATGATCGAAGAGGATTCGCCTTTGATTAATGTTGTTGAATGCCAGGATGACGACTCCATCCTCACTTACCTTGGCGCGGATGATTCTTATATTCAACGAGCCTTACCATCTGAAACCCCAAACTATGCTGAACGAATCTACCATAGAAATCAACATCCACACGGAGGAGGATCCTCACATTGTGAAGATTGGACAATCCCTTAACACATCAGAACAAGCCGCCTTTACTTTACCTTTCTCCGTTCTCCGTCGCGCAACCAAGCTTTCGCATGGTCTTACGCTGACATGCCAGGAATTGATCCTACCATGCGCCGTCCATAACATCACCCTAAACCCCGATTCCAACACCAGTCAAACAGAAATTGAGAAAAATGCATCCACGCATTGCTCTCTTGGTCAAAGAGGAGCTCCAACGACTCCTTTCTGTTTCCTTCATCTTGCCTATTGACTATCCTCAATGGATTTCTAACATCGTACCTGTCACTAAAAGCGACAGGGGGACTTCGGATATGCACAGATTTCCGGAGATCTTAACCTCGCTTGCCCTAAGGATGACTTCCCCTTACCTAGCATTGACCAACTTGTTTGATCTAACTGCAGGTCATGAGATGCTCTCTCTCATGGATGGCTTTTCAGGATACAACCAAATTTTGGTTGCCCCTGCCGATCAACATAAAAAACTGCCTTCATAACTCCTTGGGGAACCTTCTGTTATCGTGTCATGCCATTTGGCCTTAAGAATGCTGGTGCTACTATCCTATCAGCGGGCTATGACCTACATTTTTCATGACATTATGCACACTATCCTTGAAGATTATGTCGACGATCTTCTCGGCAAGTCTAAACATCGTAGTGAACATCTCGATGTTTTAACCATTATTTTTGATCGCCTGTTACAATATTTTGTCCGCCTTCAACCAAAGAAATGTGTCTTTTGGTGTTCTTTCGGGAAAAACTTCTTGGCTTTATCGTCTCTTTGCGTGGCATTGAGGTCGATCCATCTAAAGTCAAAGCTATCCTAGAAATGCCCCCACCCAAAAAATCTCAAACAATTGCGTAGTTTACAAGGTAAGCTCCAATCTATCCGACGTTTCATCTCCCAACTCTCGGATCGATGTCAACCTTTCCATCACCTCCTTAAAAAGGAATATTGCATTCCAATGGAGCGAAGAATGTCACCAAGCCTTCGAAGCTCTCAAATCCTATCTCTTGCAAGCCACCCGTGCTTATCCCACCCAAGACGACCGCCCTTTCTACCTTTACCTTTCCGCCACCAACCACCGACCACGCTGTAGGAGCCATGCTTGCACATCGTGACTCTGAGAATCGCGAACAAGCCGTTTATTATATAAGTCGTACTTTGGTGGACTATGAGACTAGGTACACACATGTAGAAAAATTGTGCCTTGCCCTATCATTCGTGGCCACCAAACTCCGACACTACCTTCTAAATCACAAGACTTTCGTCATCACCAATACAGACCCCATCCATTACATGTATGCCAAACCTCATCTGAACCAACGCATTGCCTAGATGGCTCATGCTTCTCGCCGACCTCGACCTTGAGTTTGTCCACCAGAAAATCAATCAAAGGACAAACCATCGCAGACCAACTTGCGGAAGCTCCTTTACCTGGGGAACAATTTACCAATTTCACATTTCCCGACGAACTCATCGCTACTCTTTCCCTCACGGAGGAGTCGTACCCTCTTCTGACCTCTTCTTCGATGGATCTAAATGCCATCAGCGCGGAGGAGGAGCCGGCGTTGTTCTCATTCCTCTCAAACGCTGAACCTATGCCTCTTTCATTCCGACTTGATTTCCCTTGCACTAATAATACAGCGGAATACGAGGCCCTTGTTCTGGGTCTCCAAGTTGCGCACGCTTACACTTAGGTATCAAATCTATCAACATTTTTTGGCGACTCTCAATTGGTAGTCAATCAAGTTATGGGCATCTACCAATGCAAAAATGAGGAACTTTCAAAAATACAAAACACTACGTGGATTCACTTCTAGCCTTATTTACCACTATTCTATACAAACCATTCCCCGCTCCACTAACAAATTTGCGGATACTATGGCTTGCTTAGCCTCGCAAATTCCCGCCGCATCGCCCAACTGACTCTGAATTATTCGTCGTGGTCCAAAACTTTTTGCCCCATCCTATTCAATCCCCGGTAGTTTGTATGATAAATACTGTGTCTAATTCACAGGATACCTGGTACCACCAATTTCACGACTACCTTACAATCTCTGTCCTCCCACCTGACCTTACTAGTAACGGCAAAAGTGCTTTTCTTAAAAGTGTTTCACGTTATGTTGTCATGGGGGGACTCCTCTATAAAACGTGGCTTTGATGGCATCCTCCTTCGCTGTCTAAACTGGCGCGGAAGAGGTCACTCATACCATCCAACAGGTCCATGACTTTATTTGTGGTGGACATTTTAGCGGCCTTGCCGTGGCCAAATGAATCCTTCGCTGGCTTGGTTATTTATGGCTACTCTCAATAACGACTGCTACGAATATGTTAAGCGTTGTGTTATGTGTCAGCAACATGCCAACCTTCAACATACTCCTAGCAACCCGCTCCAGATCGCTCGAGATCTTTGGCCCTTCTCACAATGGGGTTTAGACCTTATTGGTGAGATTCACCCACCCCCTCTTCACAACGTCACCGTTGGATAATCACAGCGAAATCCGAATATTACACAAAATGGGGTGGAGGCTATTCCACTCATTTCAATCAAAAAAAAAAAAAATTGTCGAATTCATTAACCACCACATTATCTGTCGTTTTGGTGTTCCTCATCGCCTGATAACAGATAATGGTAAATCTTTCCAAAAAAGTTGTTGCAAGACCTTTGTGACAACTTTGGTATCAAACTTAGCTTCTCATCACCTTACTATCCACAAAGCCAATGGGCAAGCCGAGTCCTCTAATAAACCAAATAACCAAAATCCTCATGTGAAAGTTGTCAATGAATCTGAAAAGAAATTGGCACGATCACATTCCCTTTTGCCCTTTGGGCTTATCGTACTAGCATTCGTACCTCTACTAATGCCACACCTTTTTTTTTGGTATATGGTACCGGAGGCTGTTTTTTCCTCTCGAAATACAAATACCCTCCCTTAAATATCTCTTCAGGAGTATTCTCACCAATACGATGATTTCCGTTCAAGAGCGGTTAGCCCAATTGGAGCTTCTTGACGAACGCGTCTTACACGGCTCTTTCACCTTCAAATCTATCAAAAAAGCATTAAACGTGCCAGGTATGATAAGCGACTTCATGAGCGTACCTTAAGGTTGGTGATCTTGTTCCTCAAAGAGAATCAACATGTTTGCAACCAAACTAGAAAGAAAGAGCAAACTGTGGAAAATTTCGCTCCCAATTGGATTGGGCCTTATATAACACTCATACCTTATGGATCAGGACTTATCGTTTAGCTTCGACTTATATGGTAAACCTGAGCCTGAACCCTTAAGCTTAATGCTTGCATCTTCGAGACACATTTCTACTCCCTTGAATATTAGTGTTATATCACTTCTTATCTACCTCCCTCGATCCCTTGACTCACTTCTACACTACAATACTCTCAATTTTCACCCAAAAGTGAAACAATCCCCCTCATGAAATCAGGCAAAATCTTGATCGCTCACCCCCAATTGGATGATGCCCTTCCCTTTTTTAGTCTAGTCCCATGACTTCAAAAGTATTTAATATAAGCCATTCTAAAAACAGTCAAACTTCTTCTAAGAACTAGATGTATAAACGCCAAATGACATCTTCATAAAACTAAATAAATATAGACTGACCAATTCGATAGGAACAGCTATTTGCCAGTCTAAAGCCAGTATATCAAAAACTATACATATATAGACTGCTCCCGAAGGACAGCTATGCATTACTTCAGGGTAATGCTTCTACAATAGAGTGATTGCCTCAAAGGACTAGCTAGACACAGCTATCTGATAGCAGAAGCTTTCTTGTATTGATCCTCAGCCTTCTATTTCAAGAATTAAATCACATATAGATATCCCTTGTAGAACATCCCGCATTTAGTCTTTCCACATCCATTTATAAAAATTTTGCTCAATTGAGGACTTTTTCGGGTCTACCATGTGTCTATTTGAGGGTTTTGAGTATCAGGATGCCAAGTTTTGTCTTGGGACTTCCAATCAAATAGACTCAAACCACGATAAAATAATAGGGGTTGGGACATGTCAAATTGCTCTCATAGAATTTATCCCTCACCTCGAATGTGTGTTCAAGAAGGGACGCACAATTGATATCAGGGAGGTCGATTGACGTATGCGTGACTTTGGTTTTTTCAACACTCTTTTCACCTATTTCAGCTTTTCCCTATTTATCATAGATCTAGCGAAGAATGTCAATGAGGGCACGGGGTCCGAGAAATTGGATTATCTATCTTTTACTGTGGTTTGTAACTTAGCTCCCTTAAGGACATGCTCACTCCCCATTTCCTTTACCACTTATACCTATCTAGGATCGCTGCGGTGCGCACCATTAATGATAAGACGAATCAAGGACCTTCAAAGGAGACACTGGGGGCTAGGCCTAAAAGTAGGTACACTTCCAATTAACGGAATAACTGTCGCAACGTCCCAAGGTCAAGAATAAACCAGGTCTGAGGCTTTGGGATGAAAAAATTGCATGATACATTCTTACCAAAACTATGAGGCCAAAAATACAACAATAACCTTAAATCCTCAAACCATAACTAAAGTCATCACCTGAGATCTCAAACAAATTAGTAACTAAATCGGCTTGGTGTTTCTATTTGCTAGGAACCTAATTATCCTTTTTCAAAGGAAAAGGTTTTAGACAGAATCCGGGGTCTAACTATTCGCTCACAACCCATCTTTTCTATTTTATCATGTGGGTCAATGGGGATAAAATTTGCCTACATCGCTCCTTCGGATAATCAATTTTCTGTTGATCCCAAGGTTGGAAAACTTCTGGCCCTTATCTACTCAAACACTCCCAATCTTTGCATCTTAACCTCTAACATCAAGTCTAAAACATTCACATGGTTTGTTTTAGATCCGCCTATCCGTTCGATCATCTATCTCTAATTCGCAAACCTTTCAGAGTCCTTCCTAGGATCCTCCTCGAAGTATCCATTCGTGGGTCCTTCCAGCTCAAACTGGTGATGGATCCTCTAATTGCCTGTCGTTGGGTCCAACGGTCGGCTTGTTCAATCCCCACGAACCACTCCTGTTAAGAAGAGCCCAGGTAGGGGTTGCTATCCCACTATCTATAGAAACGGCCTTCACTAGTGGGCTACTTCACCCCCTATAGTTCTGGTCTTATTGGTCACCAAAAAAAGTCACTACATCACAATCTCTCAACATTCAGACTTCTATAAAACTGTATCGATAATGTCTGACTTTCAGGTGCCATCGCCTTTGTGAATGGTCATCTATATCCTAACAGACAAAGTTCAAGTTTTACATCCATCGCCCTCGTGATTCATCCAAGCTTACTCACAATAGTAAGTTTGAAAGTGCTATCCCTCACATCACTGTTCTTTATAAAAGCATCAAATGGTTCAAATCGCGTGTTGGACGGAAACACGGTACACTGCTCTTCACATCAATCCCACCAATCGGAATGAATGCGCCATCCCAATCACTTTTGTAGAGCCCATTTCATTCGGCTGATACAAAACACGAAGTCAGCCCTATCAATTATTGAAAGTCAAAATGAAAGCTCTTGACTTCAGTGTGTTCAAAGGGTGGAAAATTTTAACTAGTGTGTCATTCCTTACATGATACCTCCCATGTGATAGCTTGAATGTTTCTGAACAAAGACCTTTAATTATGCCACAAACCGGGTGCTACTTTTTAGAATCGCCTAACCAACGTTCATTCTTCTATGCTTGGCTCAACTACGTAAGGCTGACCACCGGGTATTATTTGATAGAGGTGGACAAAGATCATCAAAATTGGTATGGCAATACAACATTTGAATTCTAATTTTTAACATTCGATGCTTTAATTTCATCAATCCCGACATGTCATGCGTATTCAACCCTTCTATGTCTGTAACCTAGGGATAAATCTCCGGCTCATTTAGTGCAAGGGTGTGAATAAGGATTATGTTGGCTATACCAAGCATGGGCGGGGAATTTTGCTCTTGTTCTCCTGGGTATCTGTTTCGAAAAATATCCTGAAACGCCACTTCGTCAGTTATACTCTTGGATAATATTCAACAGAAACTTAATAAAGTGAATAATCAAATTTTGCTTTTCGCGGTAACAGAAACCCTATTGTTTCACTGGTGCCCACTGGCCTCTAATTTAACACTATTAATCCTTGCCAGGGTCTCTTCTAGCCGAACGTCAAAACATAACTTCAAAATGCAATATTGTGTACAGACGAAAGCTATTTATCACCTAGAGTGGATCCTAAATATCTCTCTTCTACTATCCAGAAACTCATGCAATAATTAAAATCTACAACTTCCTTTACCTTATTGGTATGATGTCCGTGTTTATTTTTCACGTGATAATGTCCGTAACTTCCTACCTTGCAAAAGCCTAAAGTATAGTTCACATTAGATCCACAATAACATATTATAACATTACGCCTCGAACTATGTACTGGCTACTCAGCCATCGTTCCTCACCTGTTCGTTCTCGAACTCCTCTCCTTAACTCTTCAACGATCTTTTTGTGTAAAAAAAGCTCCCTTGTTCGTTCGTGTACTCACTCTAGTGTTTTAGTGTCGTCGCAACTTCCTGCATCAGGGGTACACCTCTAATGCTAGGGTCCACACGAATGGGAGCTTTGGGATTATGCCCTAAGGCGAGTTTAGAAAACTCTCTGTGTAAAAACTAAAAGTCATTCTGCCTACAGAGTTATTTTTCTTGCCCTGGAATACATGGGCTTCTAATCACATTCCACTGTAATATCTGTTTCATGCGTAATCCCACCGCTGTCTATCGGCCGTGACCCGAAACATCGGTCTATTTAGAAGATACTACCAATCACCCACTGTAAATTGTCGCGGTACTAACCTACAAAATTCCCATCTGAGCTTTATCACGGTCCCCTTTTACTTAGATTTAACATCGCCCCCATTTGATCATCGTTGCAAATAACCAGTTAAACAATGTCAACTGTTTCTCATAATCTCAGTGCAGATAAGCGGGAGAATCCAACTCAAAATTCTCTGCCCCATCTTTTTTTTTTAAAAAACCTTCTTGTGCACCAGTAAGTCCACTTTCCCCTCTCTCACATGACATTCCGACTCCCTTTTTGGCAAAGAAAAAAAAAATAAAGAGCCGATTCAAAGTCGCAAACAATCCCCAGACAGTGAGGCTAATCCGTCAAAAATCATCCTTTTTACGCATCATCTGTCACCCTAACCTGGCCTAAGCTCGTCAGGTCTGATCTTCTAATAAAACAAACCTAAAAACCTCTGACTTGAAAAGTCGTCCGCGATCCATCAAAACTTCAACAGGGAAACTAACTTGTACCAATTTGGCAATCGATCAAAGCATGTCCCTTTGCCCTTTAGTGGCTTATCATAGCCAATAGTTTCGTACCCAAAAGACAATGCCACACCTTCCAAGGTATAATTCTTTGGTCCTCATGAGCCTGGAGTTAGTTCTATTGCTGATAAATACCAGGCGTACTTTGAGGGGGATTTCTCGAAATAATAAATAGGGACTAAGAATATATCTCTTCAGGATATTCTCACCAACGATGATTTCCACCAAGAGCGGTTAGCCCAATTGGAGCTTCTTGACGAACGTCGTCTTACAGCTCTCGATCACCTTTAAATCTATCAAAAATGTATCATTAAACGTGCTTATGATAAGTGACTTCATGAGCGTACCTTTAAGGTTGGTGATCTTGTCCTCAAAGAGAATCAACATGTAACCAAAATAGAAAAGAGCAAAACGTGGAAAATTTGCTCCCAATTGGATTGGTCCTTATATAATCACTCACACTTATGGATCAGGCACTTATCGTTTAGCTTCACTTAATGGTAAACCTGAGGCTAAGCCCCTTAATGCCTTGCATCTTCGACAATTCTACTGTTTGAATTTAGTGTTATATCACTTCTTATCTACGTGACGCTTGTCCCTTGAGCTCACTTACCACCACATACACTCTTGTTTCCTACACCTCATAATAAAAATCAAACTCACATAGTTTGATTCTCACCTCACCTTGATGCAATGCCTTCCCTTTTTTAGTCTAGTCCATGACTTCAAAGTATTAAAATAAGCCGTATTCTTATGGGATTTTCTTGAGTCAAAATTCCTACAAAAACTAGATGCTTCACGTCAAAAGAGACATCTAGTCTATCTACATTATATATAGACTGCTCCCTCGAAGGACAGCTATATGCCAAACTATTGCTGCTATTATATATAGACTGTTCCCCCGAAGGACAGCTATGCACTACAAATCATATCTGCTACTATAAATACGACTGCTCCCTTGAAGGACAGCTATACACAGTCAGCCTTTATTAGAAGCTTCTCGCATTGATCAGCTTTGTGAAGACCTCAAGAATAGTACAATCAATATCCCTTGTAGACTTCCCGCATCGATCAGTCTATACATTCAGTAAAATAAAAGCCTCATTCAAAAGAACTTTTGAGTCATGGACTTGTCTATTTATGGTAGGTTCTCTTTCATTAGAACACTCGCTTTGTAACAAGTTCTCCGTACCGCAGCTATACCATCCACCTCACCTCACCATTCGTTTCAACTCAAGGGACGTAATGTACGCTCGGTATATTGTGATCACACAACTCTTTTCACCTATTGACTTCTCGTCTATGCATGGTACCTAGGGCTCCAAGCTTGTTCTATGTTGGTGTGGTTTGTTTTATCTCTCTTTTATCTACGGAGCACTCTTTCCGCTTTGCCTCGCATCTAGGATTGTGTGTTAATCTTAATCAGGACAGGGTTCCCTTCTACTTGGGTAGGCTAACTTTCACTTCCCTTATACCTTTTACAACATCACCAATTCATTACCAACACCAACCACCTTACCTTTACTAATATCTAATATCAATATTTTTTACCAACCAACCAATTTCCTAAACCGTACCCAATTGCCTAAATTCGCCTCTCCCTGGTCCTAAGGGGAGAACTACATCAGTCTGAGGCCCCTCCTTGATTTGTGCAAAGGGCTATGTAGGCAGCACTTCGGAGACATGGGGGTCTCCCAAGGTTAGCTCGACCATCCCCTACCATAACCTATCATGTGTGGTAAATATAAATATTTTTGTGTATTTCTATTTAATCACATTCCTCTTTATCCTTTTTCAAAACACCCAAAGTCAAAACGAAAACATTCTTATTTTTATCATAACTCAAATCAACATACATATCTCAGTCTTATTTAGATGTTAAACAAATACATCATCTCTATCATCGACACGCAAGTCGGTATCTCTTATTTATTCTTTATACCTTGCTAACATTTAGTTAGACCCTCACGCCTCATCCCGAACCAGGTGATGATCGTGATCGTCGACGCCTTTCGCCGGGCCTCTCTGTCCTCAAAGGTACCACAGCTATTGGTACCAGCCCACTGATCTACCAATCTCTCCTGTAACATATGAATACGCTCCTCTCGCATGGAGGAATCCAGCCTCTATTCTCTCCGCTCGTGACTCTGCAACCGCTAACAAATCCTCTTGTCTCATTCATCTGCGTTTGGAGCTGATGAACTAAACTCTGCAGACGATCTCTCTCCGCTGTAATCACAGCTATGTCAGGACACTCACGTACACCTCACAGCTCTGCTACCCACCATAACCTATAGGCCTTTGTCGTTCCTACGTCCATTACCCTACGATCGGACTGCTATCTCCTCTGGACTTTCTGGAGGTGTTGGCTGGGGAGGTGAGAGTACTGCCTCTGCGTCGATCCTCATATATGGTCTGTAAGCCAGGGGTATATCCTGCATAAATCCAAATTATCGCCGCACGTGATCTAGAGGAAGCCTCTCATGTTCACCTGGCCTGTGCCCTGCGATCCACCTCATTCGCTCTACACACCCCTTAACTCCTCAGCTATGCTCTCTGTTACCATATAGTTCTCATAAGGCCTCCAACAGATATCCGCAATTGTCACTCATCTCTCACACCTTCTTATAATACTCAATGTCACCCGCCATGGCCTGAGGATCTTGCCTCTTGTTCTGTCTAGACCCATCGTCTGAATCCCAACCTCTGTACTCCAGTCTCTCCTGACTAGAGGGGTTGGCTTATATGGTCGCACACAAACAATGTGCTCATAGGCCCAACAGTGTAATAAGTATGAACAATCCAGTGTCGTCCTGTGATTTCGCCTACAAGCCCATAAACCCCTGTATAGCTCCGCCAAATATGCAGGTGCCCATGCAAAAGTCACGTTCCTTTCTATCATCTCCCAAATAACACACATCAATGCCTTTGGAAATCTTCCCCCTTCCGCCCTCGGTAATGCATAATACCCTACCGCTATCATTAATATCACTGCTAACCTTGTCTCCTCAGGGTGTGCTGCATACATTACCCCATATGTAAAGGATAAACCTCACTGTGTCAAATCTCGTGCGTATGGACCAAATACTGTTGTTATCGCTCCCCGTGCCGCGCTAGGTAGTGCCTGATATACTGGTTCTCCTGTAATAGGGAGTCTCAAAATATGGAACACATCTTCCAATGTTACTGTCATCTCCCCTGTTGGCAGATAGAAGGTATTTGTCTCAGGATTCCATCTCTCAATCAATGCATGTAACATAGCATGGTTACGTGTAATTCGTGAATAATAGCGGATTCCACTTAACCCCAAATGATTTATCAATGTCCATTCAGCTGGTGTTACATCCGCTCGGATTCGTGACAACAGCGCTGGCACACTATCATTCATCCTCAACCCTGCCTCTGCCTGCATACACCAAAACAACAAACAACCATTCAATCCGTTAGGGTTTTTCAAACATTCTGGAAATTCCTCCAGTAACCAGTATCGGTTATACATAACCGGTACCGATTGAGTAACCGATACCGGTTATCCCTAACCGTTATCAGTAACTATCAATTACATACACCTTGCCTAAAAACAACCACCTACGACAATAAATTACTCGTTTATTCCTCTCTGTATACACAGACATACCCGAAACCCCTGATTACCTACCACGTAACACTCACCTCACCTATAACCCTTGTTATCATGTTTTCTTTCTCATATCTACCCACATACTCTCCCCCATCTTATTCACAAAACATGCAAAAATCAAATCACAACCAAAACGTTTACCTCTTGGGTTGCAGTAGCTTGAGGTGGCCCTTGTCTTCCCTCTTGTCCCTGCCTGCTGGATGTTTCTCCTCGTCCTGCCATTATCACCACCTTTTTCAAATTCACCTTTCTACTTTCTGAATCTCCTTGATCTCATTCACCTTCCCAGTCTCTTTTCTTATCACCCAAATCTCTCATACAAATTCCTGTCTCTTTTCTCTTATCACTCAAATCTCTCATGCAAATACCTGTCTCAGTCGTCAAAAAGCGTCGCATTCGCGTATTTAACCTCTTGCATGGCTCTAAAATTAAAACTTAAGTTGCCACCCTAGCTTTTCTATTTTTAGAAAAGCTCATACCTAAATAACCGGTATCGGTTACTTAACCGATATCGGTCTATCAGCTACCGATATCGGTTCGGTTACACACCTATCTTTTCTCAACAGCGTTCTTTTCTTCATTTCTCACCTAAATTTTTGTCGCGCCCGCCTCTTTTCCTGCATAAACAACACAATTTACCACATTTGTTCATCCACCACGCATAGCATTACAATTTCATTAACATCATTTATTTTTATACAAATACACAAACCATCAACTACGGATATCAAGAAACTATCAATCTATACATCATTTGGATCCAACTCATCAGTTACATATATCACAATGTCACAAAACCAGCCAATTCATCACATATCATATGACATTCATATATACGTGCAAAAACAAAAAACATCAACATCATCCATCTATCAACATGTCAACTAAACTCATCATACATTCTATATATTACCAACCATTAACAAAATATTTAAACACATTTTGAACACTGCATGTGGATCAAAACATCGTCTCTATATATATATACAAATTTTCAAAAATACAATGTGCCCTACATCGGGGCCTCTGTGATCTCATAATCCACCAAAGCCGGCACGCAGGCCGCAATAACTGTCAAAAAATCTCGACTCGGCTCGCAGGCCGGTCCCTCGTATCAAAAATAGATATATACTCGGCTCGCAGGCCGGTATCCAAATATACAACCCCTACTCGGCTCGCAGGCCGGTATACAATGAATAAATGAATACATGACATGAATACATGTAGGCACGCAGGCCTCTATCAATACAACCGGTTCGCAGACCGGTGCCCATGTCTAAATACAAAAACCATGTCTGGGATCCCTCAGCTCTCCCCACCGCCCTCGGCACCTCTCCCCCCCTGGTCCCTGTGGTGCCCCTCGCCCCCTGCCTGTGACGGACCCACCAGCTGTGGCTGCACCTCCCTGAGACCTCTGGCTCCGAGAGGTCTCTGCTCTATGTGCCGCATACGGGCTGATAATCAACCTCGGTACTATCAAGAATATCTTGATAGTATCGGGCCTCCGCTCTAGCCTCCATGTAACGCTCTCGAGCCACCGTAGGTACTGGGGCTGGTCCCCTGACACCTACTACCAGTGCCCCCTGTGCCTGTGCTGGTGCCGCTGGTGGTGCCTGTGGCTGTGGTACCTGTGCCTGGGGCTGTGGCTGTACCTGTACCTGGTGGTGCTGCCTGTGGGCTGTGCCTGTGCTGCTGCTGGTACCTGCTGCCTGTACCTGTACCTGCACCTGTGGCTGTGGTGCTGGTGGTGGTGCTGCCTGTGCCTGTACCTGAGCCTGGGCTAGCTGCCCCTGTAAGACACCTATCTGTGCCTGTGCTGCAGCTAGCTGCCCCTGTAATAGCTGCACCTGACCCCTGAGCTGATCTCTCTCTCCTATAACTGCAGCCAAGTCTGGCTGTGCAGGCGGTACTATCCTGGCTGCTCTCTGCCCAGCCCACCATACCCTGTATGCTCCCGTGCACCCAGCATCATCTACACCCTCACCTGCTGGCCTCTCTGCTACCCAATCTGGATCCAAAGGCTGTGGTGCAGGTAGTGGGGCCTCTACATCATCCCTCCTGTACTGAGGGAAGGGAGGTGGCTCGTCCTGTCGCAGCCCCATCTGCCTGCGTACCCTCTCTAGGGGTATCCGCTCGTACTCTCCTGGCCTCCGTCCTGCTATCCAGAATGTGTACTGGATTAGGTGCAACTGTAAGCGGGCTCCTCTGCCAGGGTGGTGACCTCTGTAGGGTCTCCATACAATGTCTACTGCTGTCAGGCCCTCTAGCAAATGTCTATAGTATGCCACATCCCGACCTGCAACAACTGCTCGTGGCTGGCCCACGACCCCCAACCACCTCTGAAAGCCATATCGGTATATGACCTGTGGCCCTGGCTGCTGGGGTAACCCTACTGGCCTGATGCATACGATGTGCTCGTATGCCCAACAATGCAACAAAAATGTAGAACAAATACCAAATCGCCTCCTCCGGCGATAGCCCCATAGCTCCCTGTATAATTGCACCAGATATACTGGTGCCCAGGCGTAACAGGTGTGCTCCTCCACCATCTCAAGCAGCACCCCCATCAATGCTCCATGGGAAGCGGCCTCCCTCTGAGTCCGGGAGGGCGAAGCAGGTGATCCCAACCATCATCAACACAGCCAGCCGTGTCTCATGTCGATGCGCACGGTACATGTCACCGTACCTGATACTCGCGCTATGGTAGGTCAGTAGCGCGGCTGCATCCCCAAAAACCTGCAGTATGCTGTCCATGGCAGTCTCTGAATCTACCTGGAAGACTGCCTCTCCCTCGATAGGTAACCGAAGGATGCGATACACATCCTCCAATGTGACGGTCATCTCCCCAGTCGGGAGATGGAACACATTGGTCGCCGGATCCCATCTCTCGATGAGGGCGACCATCAGGCTGTGATCTCTCTCTATCGCTCTGTACCTCTGGACTCCACCGAGTCCCACCTCGCGCATGATGGCCCAATGAGCCGCAGATACGTGTGGCCTCATCCGCACCAACAGCGGGGGCATCCTATCCCGCATCGTCAACTGCTGACGTGCCTGCAAAACCAACCCACATCCTTAGACCTACTCTTTATTACAACATCTACTTTACCATCTAAACCCCCTTTTTATCCCCCCGACCATACCCCGACTCTCTACCACCCCCCTCTAGCAGCCTACCACCCTAAACCCACTACCCAAAACCATCCCAACCCAAAACCCAACAAACCCAAAAACCTAAAACAAAACCACATGCCACCCAACCCACCCAAAACCTGAACCAACCCCAACCCATACAAACCCAACCAACCCATCCAATCCAAAACCCCCAACCCTACCCGAAACCCTATCTCCACTCCAAACCCAAACCTACACCCTAAACCCTAAACCCACCCCAACCCAAACCCAACCCAACCCTTACACCAAACCCCTAAACCCTAACCCATACCCAAACCACCACAAAACCTAAACCCCTATAACCAACCCACACCCAATACCCACCCAACCCAACCCAAAATCCCACTCCCAACCCATAACCCAACCCACAAACCCAAAACAACCCCAACCCAACACCACACAACCCACAAACCAACCCAACACAAATGCCCCACCGACGCCGGCCGATACATGACCGACGCCGGTCACCAACAACACTCCCCTTTCCCTAAAATTGTGCGACCGATGCCGGTCGCTTAGTGACCGACATCGGTCACTGTAAAAATTCTCCCAGAGCCGAACCCCCGCGCGGCCCCCAAAACACATTTTTTACCTATTTTTACCCATCTACCCACCCAAATACCCTAAAAAAATTACCCACCTACCCGCCTTAGCCTATCTAGCCTATCTACCCTCTCCCTTTTTCAAATCATTTCCATTTATCTCATTATTTCCTAAAAAAGGTTAATTCCTACCCAAACCCCCAATTTAGCATAATACAACCAAATCACCAAATTAAAGAGTTTCGAATCTACCCGAACGACGACACGTCGTCGTGGTGGGATGGGTGGTGGTGGTCCAGCTGGTCCAGCCCCTCCAGCTCCTCCTGCCTGTGCCATGGCTCCAATCCTGATCTGCTGGGTCCCCGGCCAATCAACTGCTGCCTCCTCCTTAATCGGGCCCACTATCAACTCTCTCCGCCAATACAATAGCTCCACCTCACTCAATCAAGCCTCCAATCCCAACTCTCCACGTCAGACAAGTCGATTTGGTTTGCAAATAACAAAAGTGACAATGACAAGCCGTATTTTTCTTTTTATAGGTTTTTTGCCCTTCACCGATATCGGTTTCATTTTGCCCTAAGGAACCGGTATCGGTCCCTTAACCGATATCGGTCATGTAGAATCGACATCGGTTCTCTTACCCAACTTTCACCCCATTCTTTTCCCTTATTTACTCCTTGCCTCTTTTTCACCAATATCGCCTCTATCCACCTTTGCTGCACACCATTTGTTCACCTCCAGCCGGCCCGACCCAAGGCCTCAACCTACCTATTCGGCCCGACCTCAGGCCTCAATGTACCAGGCCTCGGCCCGACCTAACCTAACCTACCAATTCGGCCCGACCCAAGGCCTCAACCTACCTATTCGGCCCGACCCAAGGCCCGCCCTACCCATAGGCCTCAACCTTGGCTCGACCCAAGGCCTCACCCTACCCATTTGGCCCGACCCAAGGCCTCCCCCTACCTATTTGGCCCGACCCAAGGCCTCAACCCTACCTATTTGGCCCGACCCAAGGCCTCGCCCTACCATTTGGCCCGACCCAAGGCCTCAACCTACCTATTTGGCCCGACCCAAGGCCTCGCCCTACCAATTTGGCCCAACCCAAGGCCTCGCCCTACCAATTTGGCCCGACCCAAGGCCTCAACCTACCTAATTGGCCCGACCCAAGGCCTCAACCTATTTACCCATCCCAAGGCCCGACCCAAGGCCGCAACCCAACCTACTTGGCCCGACCCACGGCCGTACCAACTTCCATACCTTACCCAACATCAACAACATACACTTTTATCCACCCATCATGTAGCTTTTTGTTCAATCGAGCTCACCTGTTCGTGTTTTAGCATGATTAGGGTCCTTGACTTGATCTGTCGACCAACTTTGCCTAGACCTAGACCGTGACGTTTATCTCAACCAAACCAACCTTTTGGTACTGCCGAACATGCCTAAACGTTCCTGTACCTTACCTGTTATATACCCTGGAGCTACTTCCTATGCCTTGGATACCAGGATTATATCACCCTTGTTTGGATAAACTATCGACCTTTGCCTATACACTGCTGGTTTGCTCATCAAATCATGTACCCTAGTCGTACTATTGCATTTCAACATGCGTCTGCTTCCTTGGACCTACCCCACCACCTTACCATCCTCTCTACAACATGTACCCTTTATCAACCCTATCCCTGATTTCCCGTTTACTCAATCTGCGATAGATTTGAGGGGGATTACCTATATCCTTAACATGAGAAACCACTTCATATTATTGTCCGCGCAGCTTTACAGAACAAGCTACACGACAATAAGGGGCTAATGTAGACACCAAATTTGTGTCTTACGACCCCTTGTGACCCGCATCTCATCTCGCAACCTAACCTCATCACCTAAACCTTACACAATTATTTATTAATTACCTTGTAATTGATAAATCCACATCACCTTACCCGCCACCTCATTTTGCCACCTCATCATGACCTAGCCCTAACCCTAAACTAACCTAATTAAGACCCATGACTTGGTCTAGACTCACATCCATAACTAATGCCTCCTTACTCGCACCCAAAGCCGACCTTCTAGCCACTTGACCAAGCCCGCAACTGATCTCTCGGGAGAAAAGCAGGGAAGGTGGGCTATTTTACTAAAAATAGCCTACTTTTTCCTTACTGATGCCGGTTCCTACTCGACCGCCGTCGGTTACGCAACCGCCATCGGTTCCCTGTAAATGGGCTCCCCAAACCAAAACAACGGATCGAAATTTCATTTTGGGAGATCAATCAAGGATTTTGGATCAATTAGAGATCATTGCGAGCGAGCGAAAGAACAGAGTCCAGATCTTCACTTGACCAAGCAGAGACGAGTGAAGAAACGAGAAGTGAGTTTACAGTTATTGCAGGAGATCAACTTGCATCTTCACAAAACCAGTAAGTCACATCTTGCATGTCCTCTGTTATAACATTTCTTATGCTTGTGAATTTCAGTCCTCCTAAATCCATTCTCTGAATCCACTACCCAACGTGTCATTGCATCTAACTATTATTCTTTTACTTCTAATCATCCCATTTCCTAATATCATCCATAAACCAGCCTTACAAACACCATAGCTACCCCCAGAAGATCCTAGAACCCACCGGTACACGTTATCAGGACATCGGTTATCAGTAACCGGCATCGGTTCCTCTGATCAAAACCAGAAAACCAGCCTTTCCCCTACCCAGTTCAACGAAACAATTTAATTGATATTTTGCAGTCTTTTGTGTTAATTCATATTAGCAGGGAAACTGACCACCTTCAAAAGGAAGTTTTATATTTCCTGGGCCCAAGGTAGTTTCCTCATTTATTGTTTAATCAAAATCTTGTGGTCTTGTGTTCTTATTTGCAGGTAGTCCTTCCAAGACAAAAAGGAGTTCTCCGCAGTCAACCTGATCTTTCTCTACGGTACGCGCACACCATCTCGACATTCAACAGGTATTCCTCCTAACCCTAACCTCATCTGTTTCTAAAAGGAATGAAAGGATAGAAGCAACTCTATTCCCAGAAGCCGAAACTCTATTCCGAGTTGAAACAACCGATACCGGTTATTAGGTATGAGCTTTTCTAAAAATAGAAAAGCTAGGGTGACAACTTAAGTTTTAATTTTAGAGCCATGCAAGAGGTTAAAATACGCGAACGCGACGCTTTTTTGATGACTGAGTATAGGTTTTTGCATGAGAGATTTGGCAATGTGATAAGGAGAAAAGAGACATGGAAAGTGAATGTTGATGCCGTGATCCGAGATTCAGAAGGTTCTAGAAATTGACAATTTCATGTGACGCCTTGATGAAAAGGGTGGTGATCATGGCAGAACGAGGAGAAGCATCCAGCAGGCAGGGACAAGAGGGAAGACAAGGGCCACCTCAAGCTTTCTGCAACCCAAGTGTAAGGGTGCGGCAGATAACGTTTTGTTTGTGATTTGACTACTGCATGTTTTGGGAATGAGATGAGGAGAATAGGTAAGTAGATATAGAAAGAAAACATTAGATAGCTTGGGTGTATAGATGAGGTGAGTGTTATGGGGTAGGTAATCAGTTTGCTCCTTGTTCAGGGTATGTTTGTATGTATACTCAAAAGGAATAAATGAGCAAATTATATGTCGTAGGTGGTTGTTTTCTAGGGAAGGTGTATGAAAAAATATTTACAGTGACCGAGTAGGCAGTTAGGATGGAAACCGGTATCTGTTACTGAACCGATACCGGTTATGTATAACCGATACCGGTTACTGTAGGAATTTCCAGAATGTGAGAAAAAACCCGTGGAGGATTGAATGGTTGTTTGTTGTTTTGGTGTATGCAGGCAGAGGCAGGGTTGAGGATGAATGATAGTGTGCCAGCGCTGTTGTCATGAATCCAAGCGGATGTAACACCAGCGGAATGGACATTGATAAATCATTTGGGGTTAAGTGGAATCTGTTATTATTCACGAATCACACGTAATCATGGTATGTTACAGGCATTGATTGAGAGATGGAATCCTGAGACAAATACCTTCTATCTGCCAACAGGGGAGATGACAGTAACATTGGAAGATGTGTTCCGAATTTTGAGACTCCCTATTACAGGATGTTTGAACCAGTATATCAGGCACTACCTAGCGCGGCACGGGGAGCGATAACAATGGGGTAGTATTTGGTCCATACACACGAGATTTGACATAGCGAGGTTTATCCTTTACATATGGGGTAATGTATGCATGCACACCCTGAGGAGACAAGGTTAGCAGTGATATTAATGATAGCGGTAGGGTATTATGCATTACCGAGGGAAGAAGGAGGAAGATTTCCAAAGGCATTGATGTGTGTTATCTGGGAGATGGTAGAAAGGAATGTTACTTTTGCATGGGCACCCTGCATATTTGGCGGAGCTATACAGGGGTTTATGGGCTTGTAGGTGAAATCACAGGATGACGCTGGATTGTTCATACTTATTACACTGTTGGGCCTATGAGCACATTGTTTGTGTGCGACCAATAGGCCAATCTCATCCAGGAAGAGAGACCGGAGTATAGAGGTTGGGATTCAGACGATGGGTCCAAACAGAACAAGAGGCAAGATCTCAGGCCGTGACGGGTGACATTGAGTATTATAGGCAGGTATGGGAGAGGGTGACTAGTTGCGGATATCTGTTGGAGGCCGTACGGGAACTATATGGTAACCTAGAGAGCATAGCTGAGGAGTTAAGGGGTGTAGAGCGAATGAGGTGGATCGCAGGGCACAGGCCAGGTGAATATGAGAGGATTCCTATAGATCGCGTGCGGCAAACAATTTGGATTTGTGCAGGATATACCCCTGGCTTATAGACCATATATGAGGATCAACGCAGAGGCAGTACTTCTCACCTCCCCAGCCAACACCTCCAGAAGGTCCTGAAGAGGTAGCAGCCGATCGCAGGGTAATGGACGCAGGACGACAGAGGCCTATAGATTATGGTGGGCAGCAGACCTGCGAGGTGTATACGTGATTGTCCTGACATAGCTGTGATTACAGTAGAGAGGGATCATCTGCAGCGTTTAGTTCAGCAGCTCCAAACGCAGGTGAATGAGACAAGAAGATTGTTAGTGGTTGCAGAGTCACGAGCAGGCGAGACTAGAGGCTGGAGTTCTCCATGCGAGAGGGCGTATTCAGTATGTTACAGGAGAGATTGGCAGATCAGTGGGAGGTACCAATAGCTGTGGTACCTTTGAAGGTCAGAGAGGCCCCAGGCGAGAGGGGTCGACGATCACGATCATCACCTAGTTCAGAATGAGGCGTCAGGGTCTGGTAAATTTTAGCAAGGTATAAGAATAAATAAGGATGCCGACCTGTGTGTCGATGATAGAGAAGATGTATTTGTTTAACATCTAAATAAAATGAGATATGTATGTTGATTTGAGTTATATAATAATAAGAATGTTTTCGTTTTGACTTTTGTGTTTTGAAAAATAGGATAAAGAGGAATGTGATTAAATAGAAATACACAAAAATATTTATATTACCACACATGATAGGTTATGGTAGGGGATGGTGGACGAGCTAACCTTGGGAGACCCCATGTCTCCAAAGTGCTGCCTACATAGCCCTTTGCACAAAGCAAGGAGGGGCCTCAGACCGATGTAGTTCTCCCTTAGGATCAGGGAGAGGTGAATTCAGGCAATTTGGTACGGTTTAGGCAATTGGTTGGTTGGTAAAAATATTAAGATTGGTAAAGGTAAGGTTGATGGTGTTGGTAATGAATTGGTGATGTTGTAAAAGGTATAAGGTGAAGCGAAAGTTAGCCTACCCAAGTAGAAGGGAATCATGTCCTGATTAAGGTCAACACACAATCCTAGATGCGAGGCAAAGCAGAAAGAGTGTTACTCCGTAGATGAAGAGAGCTAAACAAACCACACCACGTAGAACGAGCTTGGAGCCCTAGGTACCTGCATAGACGAGAAGTCAATAGGTGAAAAGAGTTGTGTGATCACAATATATCGAGCGTACATTACGTCCCTTGAGTTGAAACAAATGGTGAGGTGAGGTGGATGATATAGCTGCGGTACGGAGAACTTATTACAAAGTGAGTGTTCTGACGGAAGAGAACCTACCCTAAATAGACAAGTCCATGACTCAAAATTTCTTTTGAATGAGGCTTTTATTTTATTGAATGTAGACTGATCGATGCGGGAAGTCTACAAGGGATATTGATTGTATTATTCTTGAGGTCTTCATGAAGTTGATCAATGCGAGAAGCTTCTGGATATAAGGCTGACTGTGTATAGCTGTCCTTCGAGGGAGCAGTCTATTTATAGTAGCAGATATGATTTTAGTGCATAGCTGTCCTTCAGGAGGGAGCAGTCTATACCAAGAATAGCAGCAATAATTTGGCATATAGCTGTCCTTCGAGGGAGCAGTCTATATTTTATTTAGATGACTAGATGTTCTTTTTAGGCGTGAAGCATCTAGTTTAGTAGGAAGTTTGACTCAAGAAAATCCCATAAGAATACGGCTTATTTTAATACTTTGAAGTCATGGACTAGACTAAAAAGGGGAAGGCATCATTAAGGGGAGGTGAGATGACCAAACCGTCATGTGAGCTTGATTTTATTTCGAGATGTAGGAAACAAGTGTATGTGGTGGTAAATGAGCTCAAGGGACGAGAAGTAGGCAAGGTAATAAGAAGTGATATAACACTAATTTCAACAGTAGAATGGTTGAAGATGCAAGGCATTAAGGGGCTCAGGCTCAGGTTTACCATTAAGCGAAGCTAAATGATAAGTACCTAGATCCATAGGTGTGAGTGATTATATAAGGCCCAATCCAATTGGGAGTTAATTTTCCACGTTTGCTCTTTTCTAGTTTGGTTACATGTTGATTCTCTTTGAGGACAAGATCACCAACCTTAAAGGTACATTATCATGAAGTTTGCTT
This sequence comes from Taxus chinensis, assembly GCA_019776745.2. Classification (NCBI taxonomy): domain Eukaryota; kingdom Viridiplantae; phylum Streptophyta; class Pinopsida; order Cupressales; family Taxaceae; genus Taxus; species Taxus chinensis. Next base: position 70,477 of record JAHRHJ020003730.1, on the reverse strand, counting down.
ATCATAAGCACGTTTGATGCGTTTTTGATAGATTTGAAGGTGGTCAAGAGCTGTAAGACGGCGTTCATCAAGATAGCTCCAATTGGGCTAACCGCTCTTGGACGGAAATCATCATTGGTGAGAATATCCTGAAGATCCATATTCTAAGGGAGGGTATTTGTATTTCGAGAGGCAAGACAGCCTCGGTACCGTATACCCTAGAAAAGGGTTTGGTATTGAGTGGAAGTACGAATACTAGTGCCGATAAGCCCACAAGGGCAAAGGGATTGTGATCAGTAAATTGCTTCCTAGAATCATTGACTAACTTTCATGAGGATTTTGGTTAGTCTTTTATTAGAAGCTACTCAAGCTTGCTCCATTGGCTTGCGGATAACTAGGGTGATGAGAAACTAAGTTTGATACCAAAGTTGTCACAAAGGTCTTGTAACAACTTATTTTTGAATTTGATTTGCCATTATCTGTTATCAGGTGATGAGGAACACCAAAACGACAATAATGTGATGGTAATGAATTCACAATTTTTTCTTTTTTGGTTGAAATGAGTGGAATGGCCTCTACCCATTTAGTGTAATATTTGGTCGCTATGATTATCCATACGGTGACGTTGTGAAGAGGGCGGGTGAATCTCACCAATAAGGTCTAAACCCCATTGGGAGAAAGGCCAAAGATCTCGTGCGACCTATAGCGAATGGCTAGGAGTATGTTGAAGGTTGGCATGTTGTTGACACATAACACAATGCTTAACATATTCGTAACATACTCATTATTGCGGTTTAGAGTAGGCCAATAATAGCCAAGGCGAAGGATGCGTTTGGCCAATAGCTAAGGCCACTAAAATGTACCACCACAAATACCATCGTGGACCTGTTGGATGGTGTAGGGACTTTCACGCTTGTAAGACATCGTAAGGAGGATGCCATCAAAGCCACGTTTATAGAGGAGACCACCCATGACGACATAACAAGAGGAGACACTTTTAAGAAAAGCACATTTTCCGTTATTAGTGAGGTCAGATCCGGAGAACAGAGATTGAAAGGTAAAGTAGTGAAATATTGCTTATACCAGGTATCATGTGGGTCAGTAGACACATTATTTATCATACAAAGTACCAGGGTCACGAGGTAGATGGGGCAAGAGGGTGATTGTACCTTTGTAATGGTGACAAATATTTCAGAGTCAGTGGCGGGTGAAGAAGGTAATTTGCGAAGCTAAGCAAGCCATGGTATCCGTAAATTTGTTAGTGGAATGCGGGGAATGGTTTGATAGTGTCATAATGAGTCAAATAGTCAAAAGTGATGTCCACGTAATGTTTATACTTTTGAAGTTCCTCTTTTTACGAAACTGGTATATGCCCATTGACTTGGTTGACTACTAATTGAGAGTCACCAAAAATATTGATAGATTTAACACCTAAGTGCTATATTGCAACTTGGAGACCTAAACAAGAGTGCTTCATATTCCGCTGTATTATTAGTGCAATCAAAATCAAGTTTGAAAGAAAGAGGCATAGGCTCACCATCAAGAGGAATGAGAATAACGCCAGCTAGCCTCCCCCACACTGGCATTTGGATCCATCAAAGAAGAGGGTCATTTGATAAACTCTTCGTCTGAGGGAAAGAGTAGCGATGAGTTCGTCAGGGAATTAAAAGTTAGTAAATTGGTTCCCTAGGTAAAGGGGCGTCCGCAAGTTGGTCAGCAATGGTTTTTCCTTTGATTGAATTTTGATGGATGAATTCAAGATCGAGGTCAGGCAAGAAGTATAAGCCATGTGTGACACATTGGTGTTGGATAAGGTTTGGCATACATATACTGTAATGGGGTCTAGTGTTGGTGATGACAAAGGTTTTCTGATTGAGTAGGTAATGGCGGAGTTTGGTGGTGACGAATGACTAAGGCTAAGGAAAAACTTTTCTTGGCATGAGTGCATATCTAGTCTCATAGTCAAGAAGGAGTATGGACTTATGTAATAAACCACTTGTTCTCTATGTTGCTCGGAGTCATGATAAGTGAGCATGGCACCTAAAGAATGGTCGGTGGAAGAAATGGTATAGGTAAAAGGGCAAGTTGTCCTTAGGTGGGATGAGCACAGGTGGTTGAAGGAGGTATTTCTCTAAGCTTCAAAGACTTTATGGCATTCATCATCCCATTTGAAAGGAAACATCTTTTTTAAGAAGATGATGAAAAGGTTGACAACGGTCTGGAAAGTTGGTATGATAAATGACTAATAGATTAGAACTTTACCTTGCAAACTACGCAAGTTGATGGAGGTTAGTAGGTGGAGGCATTTTTAGAATAGCCTTGACTTTAGCTAGGATCAACTTCGATGCCACGCAAAGATACGATGAAAACCAAGGAGTTTTACCGAAAGGACAGTCAAAGACACACTTCTTAGGTTGAAGACGAACACATTATTGGATGAGACAGGTCAAAAATTACTGGTTAAGGATAGAGAAGGTGTCTTGGCCTGCGATGTTTGGATTTGGCAAGAAGATCATCAACATAATCTTCCAATATGTGATGCATGATGTCATGAAAGATGTAAGTCATAGCATCGCTGGTATGTCAGCACCAGCATTTTTAAGGCCAAAAGGCATAACATGATAGCATAAAGTCCCCCAAGGAGTGATGAAGGCAGTTTTGTGTTGATCCTCTCAGGCTAGTAATATTTGATTGTAGCCCAATAAAGTCAATGAGTGATAACATTTCATGGCCAGCAGTGAGATCAACATTAGTTGATCAATGTCTTGGGAGGGGGAAATTTTCTTTAGGGACAGGTGAGGTTGAGGTCACAGAAGTCCATACAAATGTGGAGTCACTCCTGTCACCTTTAGTGACAGGAACAATGTTAGAAATCCATTGAGGATAGTCAATAGGCAAGATGAAGGAAACGGAAAGGAGTCGTTAAAGCTCTTATTTGACCAAGAGGGCAATGCGTGGATGCATTTTTCTTAGTTTCTATTTAACTAGTTTGGAATTGGGTTTCAGAGTAATGTTATGGATAGCAATGTCAGGATCATTTCCTGGCATGTCAGCGTAGGACCAAGCGAAAGCTTGGTTGCGGGCACGGAGAAAGGTAGTAAAGGTGGCTTGTTCTGATGCATTAAGAGATTGTCCGATTTTCACAATGTGAGGATCATCCTCTATGTGAATGTTGATTTCTATAGTTGACTCATTCAACATGGTTTGAGTTTAAAACGGTAAGGCGCGTTGAATATAAGAATCATCCGCATGCCAAGGTAAGTGAGGATGGAGTCGTCATCCTGGCATTCAACAACATTAATCAAAGGCGAATCCTCTTCGATCATGTCTGGATACAGAAGGGGAAGAGAAGATGGGTCCTCATTATCGCGTTGATAAGTGAGAGGACCTATGAAGATAGCATTTATGAAAAAAAAAAAGTTAGGAGGGATGGATTCAGGGTCTATAGATTCTGTGGGTGATGATGGCAAAGTGGGGGATGATGGTTTGGTAGGGGCGACGTCTTCTTCTTCCAGGATACAGCTGACAGGAGGTGTCTCCTGTGTAGGTGTTTCGGGAAAAAAACCGAGACCACTGCGATCATTATGTTTACGGGTAGTCACGGGAATGAGTGTATGTCGGACTTGTTTGTAAAGGCCAAAACCAAAGCCTTTCCACGCACAGTGAGTCAAGAAGGTGAGGGCGAAACGACGATTTTTCAAGTATTGAAAATCGGATTGGAAGGGAACCACACCAAGGGGAGGTTCAGGGGTAACAGAGGATGCATCGACACCCCCATACGTTAGGTTGGTGCGGCAATTAGGTGGTCCGTAGGAGATTACCTCCCCCACATGACGGTCGTAGGTAGGATGCGCATGTAACTGTCCATACTCTTGTGGGGTATGGAAAGAGCTAACATTATATAGGTGATACTCCCCCAACGTAAGGTGTTGAAAAACATCTACTAAGGAGTCTGAGGTTGGGATGTTGTCTGCGGGAAAGGAAGTGGTATTTGCGACGGTGTTTTCATTGGTTGAAGGTGTAGGTGCGGTTGAGGTGGATGGTTGAGGTACATGGTTGAAGTGGATGGTTGGGTTGGATGAATGGGCATCTTGACTGGTACAAGCACATCATTAGGGCGATATAACATATTGCATGTTTTGAAGGGGGGAGGATCAGCTTTTATGGTGTAGGACTTCCCCTTGTACTCAAATTTTATGCATTTATGTAAGGTGGAGGGAACGCATCCCATAGCCTAGGATCCAAGGGAGGACTTAACAACATGTTGTATTGGAATTCTCCCTCCAAGGACATAGAAGAGTTCAGGTAAGGTATGTGGCCCTACACGAATGTTAAGGATCACGGTGCCTAAGGTAGAAGTAATAGCATCATTGAATGACCGCAACATGATGGGGTTGGCACATATGTAGCTAGAAGGGATATTCATTTGTTAAAAGGATTTTGAAGAGATGATGTTTAGGCTAGCACCCCCGTCAATCATAACACGACGTACCCGAATGTCCCGGATGTAAGCTGAGATGAAAAGAGCAGGGTCAGGATCTTCTGTACGAAAGTCAACAATTTCATCTTCGGAGAAACTGACTGCAACAGCTTGTTGTACAGAGACAGAAGTGGTTGGGGCAGTGGGTTGTTTGGTGAGAGAAGCAATGTGATTGGGTGTTAGAATGGAGGCGACAGGCAGGGTTTCATTATGTAAAACCTCTATCCCTTGAAGGATCTCAACGAGAGCTTGTCAATGAGATTCAAAAGTCTGAATGAGATCATACAGTGTCATTTTTACGGGCGATTGGTGAAGCTGTTTAATCATATTTCGGTGGGCAATGCCATTAGAGATGGGATAGGTGGGTCCGCGAATGACCACTTTAGGTGGTGGTGCAATCGAGATGTTTGACAGAGAAAGAGATGCCACAGGTGTGTTTTCTTTTGCTTTCCCATTGTTTTTCTGCCCTCGAGTAGCGACACTAATCATATTAATCTCGTAGACCTGAGATGAGGAAGATGGTTGGGATAACTCATGGTCTTCAAGAGGTGGGGTTGTAATAATGATAGATCTTGGTGAGGCGGGGACAGATGGTATAGGAGAGGGAATGGAAACTAAAGGTCTCTCCCTTCGTAAGTTGTCTTTCTTAATCTTTCTATCCGGGAGAGGTGACTGACGAAGGATGGTTTTTAGAGCTTTGCATCCCTCCACATCATGTCCTGGTGTGCGGTGATAAGCGCAGATTTTAGACTCATCGTAACCCATGGGTCGGGGTTTAGACGGGTCATAAGGTCTAAGTGGAGGTAGGGAAATGGTTACATTCTCCACCAACATAGCAAGGAGTTTGGCGTAAGATCCTTTGAGTGGGTCAAAATCGGGAGAGGATGAGGGTATTGGTTGTGCGGGTTTTGGTAATGTTTGGGCGTGGTTGGTTCGCACGGGTGGTGGTTTAGCCGAGGGGTGTTGATACGTGGTTTTCACTAAACGTGATTTCTTTGGTGCAGAAGCTATGTTGGATGATGAGGCCGCAGATGATGTGGTATCAGAAAACAACCACGGGGAAATAGGAGTGACCGAAAACAAATCTTTGATGATGGAATTTGTTTAGGGTTGATAGGTGGACAGGATACGCAGAGTGACGGTGTTGCTATACCCTTGGAATTTCTGTATGGGTGCGGAAGGCGTAGGTTGTTTTGAAGAAAATGCAGGAGGTATGATATATTGATGTAAGGTAGAGGGATGGGGTCCCAATATGGAAGGTAGGTATGACGATGATGGTTTTGATTGTGATAGGGGCACGGATTGAGTTTGTCTCCTAGGTGGTGGGGCGGATTTATTTTTGGATAGATCGAGTCGCTTAGGCGGGTGCATTAGACTGGGAATTGGTGAGGTCCCAAGCGTAGGGGAAGATCCGGTTAAGTTGATAGAAGTGGACGGGGCATTTGGTAGAGGTGAGGGGGGTGAAGGTGAGAACAGGGGCATTTTAAGCTTCTGTAAACACTTCGGGTATATGGTGGAGACATCAGGATCAGTCATTTGCATTTGAGTAGAAAAAGGGGTACTCAAACGTTCCCATAGGGCCTGTCTATCTTCTTTGGAATGACAGTCTCCAGGTGTGATTTGTAATTTTTGTACGAGGAACGACAGGGTTGTGATTCCAGTCCACTATGGGTGTGACACAGGAGGTAGATGAGGCACTGTATCAATAGATGTTAAGAGGTCAACAGGTTGTTGAAAAGATTTAGGCGATGAAGAACTAATAGGTAAGAGGGCGTGTTTGAGAGGGTCCGTTATGGTTAAAGAAGTTGGTGATGTCGGGTGTAAGAAGTTTCTCGTCTAAAGGTGACAAAAGGAGTGGCGAGCTCTCCTCTTGTGTAGCAAGAGTTGTAGAAGGGGATTTTTGGGAAATAGATAGGTTAGCTAACAGGTGTTCGCAGTCTTGCAGGGATGTGGTGTAAGAAGACTCATCGGTGAAACAAGAATCCTGGGCTGTTGATTCCTGTATGGGTAAAGGAATGATTTCACTTTGGCTTGATGGTGGTGAAGGAGGTTCAGACTCCTGTGTTGGTTGAGAGGCTTGATTCAAGATTTTTTTCAATAGAGGCTTTTGGCTGAGAATCGAAGACTGCATGGATCTCATGAACACTCTCCTCGGCTAAGATATCTTGGCTTACGTTACTATTGGACGAGTGATTCGGGAATGGCTTGTTGAAAATTTTTAGATTTCGGTTAGCAGGGGCGTTAGGATTATCGAGGGTTATATCCCCTGCGTCAACCATTTCCTGCACTATGTTTTTCAACATCTTGCAGTTTTTCATGACTATGTCCTTTTACGCGGTGAAAGTTACAAAAGTCATTTTCTTTGTACCAGGAAGGTATTGCGCGGGTGGAGTCAAACCCAGAGTGAGGTTTAACAGGGGGCAAGGTGATAGCCCCAACTTTGAGAAATTTCTCCAGGATGATGCCATAAGTTTCTCCCAAGGGAGTGTAATTGGTGGGCTCGGCTTTGTACTTATAAGTGGTTTTCGGCGGAGTATTGGACGGTGTTTGAGATTTGACCATTACCGCGTGGACAACTCCTTTTGATTTAGAAGAAGTGGACGCGTGAGGAGTGGCGGTATTTGGCTTGTTGGTAGAATCAGGAGTTCGGAAATTGGGGTTTTTGTTACGCAACCGCAATTTCTCCTCTTCTAAGGCTCGAATTTCTAATTTTTGGGCCATAGTAAAGGCCTCGTCGAATGTGTGGAAAGTTTGAATTTGAAGAGTAGGAGAAATGTGCTTAGCACATGCCCACGTGAAAAGTTCGATAAGTTCAGCTTGAGGCAAGGCATATGTAAGTTGGTTGATAAGGCCGCACCATCGTCCCATGAAATCTGCGATAGATTCGTCTTTGAATTGTTGGATGGCATAAAGGTCGGTGATAGATACTTTCTTGGCAATGTTAATGGAGAAATGATCCAAGAAAGATTGGGCTAGTTGGTTAAAAGAGAAGATCGAGTGCTGGGTTAAAGCACTGTACCACTCCAAGGCGGGTCCTGATAAGGACATGGGGAAGGTGTGGAGTAACAAGGTGTCATCATGGGAAATCAAATAACAAGCATGTCTAAATGATCGCAAGTGTTGTTGAGGATCCTCTTTACTATTAAAACGAGTAAATTTTGGTAACTCCCATTGAGGAGGATATGAATGAAGGGGGACAGAAGGGTGAATGGGCTCCCGACAAACTTGTTCGTATGTCAAGGCGCTATGACTTCCCGAAACCGAAGCCTCCAGATTTTGCATTTTGTCCATCATTTGTTTGATGAAATCTGTGGTTGGATGAGATGATGGTGCAATAGAATAGGGATGTCCCATATAAGGTGTTGAGGTTACTGGATACATGTATGGGAATGAAAAGGTAGGCGGAGCTTGAGAAGGAAAGCTCGTGTGAATAGGTGGCAGAGAGTAAGTCATGAATGGAGTGGTCTGAAAGAGAGATGAGGTAGGGGCAGTTGGTGGTAACGATACGTGGGGTCCAAGATTAACCAAAGGAAAGCTAATTGGGGTCGCATGAACCTCTGAAGCCATCGGATTGGGAGACGGGGCTAGAGATGCAGGAAGTAAGGCAGTGTTATTAGGAGGAGTGGGAGCTAAATGAGCAGCTATACTAATAGGCATGCCAACAAGGAGCTGACCATCAGGCGTACGGTCAGGGGCATGAGACAAATAGTATTGTACAGCGCTGGGATTAGCATCTAGAAATTTGGCAAAGTCCTTGTCTCCTACAGGAATTTGGGGGATCTCACTGGTGTCCGTAGGGTTCCCTATAGAATGTGAAGGGGGTGATTCAGGAAAAGACACAGAGCAGGCATGTGAAACCATGGCGGCGGCTTGCTTTCGAGTGATGACAACCATGGACAAGAACACACAGGAAATTTTTAATCTATCAAGAACAAAAACAACCTCAGAATGATGAATTTGGCAGGTTGCTGGTTTGTCAGGGGCTATTGAAGACAGTAACCGATATCGGTTTAATAACCGGTGTCGGTCAGAGAGCAGACGACGTCGGTCAGATAACCGATGCCGGTGTCAAAAGTCTAGGATAAGAAGATATAAAAGGCTACTAATTTGATTTTTAGCAACGTTGAGTATATTTGTCAACTTATTGATCACAGAAGACAAAGTGTGACAGAGAAAACAGAATTTGAAAACAAGCAAGATGCACACGCAAATCCAGAGACTAACCGTAGGGTTAATTTTAGTTATCGTGGGCTTATGCCTTTAGACGTAAGATGATGTCAGAATCCTAAACAACAAGACCTAGGGGAAATGTCAAGTTTGTTTTGGCTTATAAGGTTACCTCAATCGGGCGGAGGAATACCGCGGAAAAGGGGGGATGTTTGAGCTGTTGTGTTAATTGTGAAGTGATTCGGTATGTGTTGTGCAGTGAAACTAGGGTTAATTTCCTGTCAATACCGTGGATATCACCCCCACGTGTACGACCTGTTACTTAATCTATGTTCACTAGAATTGAAGAACAACAAGCAGGAATGCAATGCATGTGTTTTAAACCCAAATCAAAAATTATGTTCGATGAAGCAAGAGAGATGACTTTCACTAATGCGAAACTAGGAAAGCAAGACAAATTCTTTACGAAATATACAACAAAAGCAGCAACAACAAGTATGCTTTCCTAAAATGAAAATAAGCAAGAGAAAGAAAACCCAAAATGGGTCCCACCGGGCGTGCCAAAATGTTTCACTCGGAAATGTTTCATTCCTTTTAGAAACAGATAAGGTTAGGGGCTAGGAGGAATACCTGTGGAATGTCGAGATGGTGTGCGCGTACCGTAGAGAAAGATCAAGCTGACTGTGAAGAACTCCTTTTTGTCTTGGAAGGACTACCTGCAAATAAGAACACAAGACCACAAGATTTGATTAAACAATAAATGAGGAAACTACCTTGGGTCCAGGAAATATAAAACTTCCTTTCGAAGGTGGTCAGTTCCCCTGCTAATATGAATTAACACAAAATACTGTAAAGTATCAATTAAATTGTTTCGTTGAACTGGGTAGGGGAAAGGCTGGTTTTCTGGTTTTGATCAGAGGAACCGATGGCGGTTACTGATAGCCGATGCCGGTTACTGATAACCGATGCCGGTTACTGATAACCGATACCGGTGGGTTCTAGGATCTTCTTACTAGCTACGGTGTTTTGTAAGGCTGGTTTATGGATGATATTAGGAAATGGGATGATGAGGGATAAAAGAATGACAGTTAGATGCAATGGCACGTTGGGTAGTGGATTCAGAAACGGATTTAGGAGGATTGAGATTCAAGAAGCATAAGAAATGTTATAATAGAGGACATGCAAGATGTGACTTACTGGTTTTGGCAAAGATGCAAGTTGATCTCCTTGGTTGTAAACACTTCTGGTATTTCCACTCATCTTTGCTCGGTCAAGTGAAGATCTGGGCTCTGTTTTTCGCTCCCAATGCTCTCTATTGATCCAAAAAATCCTTCGAATGATCCCCAAAATGAAATTTCGATCCGTTGTTTTGGTTTGGGGAGGCCATTTACAGGGAACCGATGGCGGTTACGTAACCGACGGCGGTCGAGTAGGAACCGGCATCGGTAAGGAAAAAGTAGGCTATTTTTAGTAAAATAGCCCACCTTCCTTGCTTTTCTCCTGAGAGATCAGTTGCGGGCTTGGTCAGGTGGCTAGAAGGTCGGCTTTGGGTGCGAGTAAGGAGGCATTAGTTATCGATGTGAGTCTAGACCAAGTCATGGGTCCTAATTAGGTTAGTTTAAGGTTAGGGCTAGGTCATGATGAGGTGGCAAAGTGATGTGGCGGGTAAGGTGATGTGGATTTATCAATTATAAGGTAATTAATAAATAATTGTGTAAGGTTTAGGTGATGAGGTTAGATTGCGAGATGAGATGCGGGTCACAAGGGGTCGTAAGACACAAATTTGGTGTCTACATCGTATTTGGAAATATTGTTTGTACAAGCAAAATCTAGTTTGAAAGATAAAGGTATGGGTTAACTACCAAGAGGAATGAGGATAACACCAACACTGTCCCCACGCTAACACTTGGAGCCATCAAAGAAGAGGGTCATTTGGTAAGTGGTATCATCCAAGGAGAGGGTAGCTATGGATTCATCCATAAAATCAAAGTTAGAGGGTTGATTTCCAGAGATGGGTGTGTTTGTAAGCTGGTCAGTGATGGTTTTTGGCCTTTAGTGGATTTTTGATGAATGAATTCAAGGTCTACGTCTACGAGAAACATGAGCCAACGGAAAGTGCACTGATGTTGGTAGGGTTTGGAATTCAAGTAATGTAGAGGGTTAGTGTTAGTGAGGAAAAAGGTTTTTTGGTTGAGTAGGTAATGATGAAGCTTGGTGGTGATAAAAAAATAAGGCCAAGCAGATTTTTTCGGCATGGGTGTATCTAATTTCATAGACCAAAAGGGTACAACTTATGTAATAAATCACTTGCTCTCTATGTTGCTCATCACGATGAGCAAGCATGGCACCTAAAAAATGGCTAGTGGTGGAAATGTATAGGTAAAAGGGTTGGTCATCCTTAGGAGGAATGAGCAATTATGGTTAAATAAGGTATTTTTTAAGGCGTCAAAAGATTTACGGAATTCATCATCCCATTTGAAGGAGCTATCATTTTTGAGGAGATGATAAAATGGTTGGCAGTGGTTGGAAAGCCTGTGAGATAAAATGACAAATAGATTACAACTTACCTTGCAAGCTTTGAAGTTGACGGAGATTAGTAGGTGGCGGAATTTCTAGATTATCCTTTAATTTATTAGGATCGACTTCTATGACACATAAAGAAACGATGAAACCAAGGATTTTTTCTGAAAGTATCGTAAATATGCACTTCTTAGGTTAAAGGTGAACACAATACTTGATGAGGTGGTCAAAGATGAACTTAAGGACTGTAAGGTGTTTGGCCCAATGTTTAGATTTGATAAGAAGGTCATCTACATAATCTTCCAATATGTGATGCATGATGTCATGGAAGATATAAGTCATGGCTTGCTGATATGTAGAACTAATGTTTTTAAGGACAAAAAGCATGACTTGATAGTAGAAGGTCCCCCAAGGAGTGATGAAGGAAGTTTTGTGTTGATCTTCTAGAGTGAGTAATATTTGATTATAACCTGAGAAACTGTCCATGAGTGATAGCTTCTCATGGCTGGTTGTGATTTGTCTTAGGAAGGTGTATTCTTTTGACTTTGGAAATCATGTTTGGAATGGAGAAGTTATTACTGTATAGAGATTCATACTTTCTGTAATTCTATTTACTTGGAAATGAAGTCATTCAACTATGTGATCTGTAAGTTGTGAACCTGTACTGTTGTTTTCATACTTATCTTATGTTAACAACAAACCTTGGATCAATTCCATTGATCCAAGGTATGCTTCAGTTCTTATTGATCATCTTGATAACTGACATTCTGAAATGAAAGGTAAAGTGGGACTGAGTTGTGTTTTGTTTATAAATTTAAAGGACCCGGCTTCAAGTGTCCTTACTTTGCATTATATTGTAAATGGTGAACTTGGACCTCCTTGATAAATGTTTAATAACGTTGAATAGCGTGAGAGGATTAAGGATCTGTTACTGGGCTATTAAGGTAAATACCTTAGCCTTAGTCAGAATGTTTAATGCTACTCAGATTTAACCTAAGTTGTAATGTTCTATACTATGTTGATTCTAATCTAAGGTAATTCATGACCTACCTTAGACCTATTTCTAAACTACTAAGGTTATGACCTAACCTAAGATAGTATGCTTTATGGTTGTGGATGTTTGAACTAACCTAAGGAAAATACTAATTACCTAAGAACTAAGGTTGAACCTAACTAATGTTAATCTAACCTAAACTATTACTAAGCCAAAGGGGAACCTAAGGGCTACTTGGCAAGTGGTGAAAGTTGGTGGCGATGGTTTCTAAGGAATTTATGGGAATTGATTTTGTTATTACATCTTTAAATCTGCCAAGTTTGGCGGAGGCATGGAGAGTTAGTGGGATGCCTAGCTGGCATCATTACTAAATATAAAATGCATGTAAATTTTTTTAAAAGACTCACCAAATTTGAATTGTGGTGGCGTAAATAAAGAGGAGAGAAATGGGCATTCATTGCATTAATGACCTTAGTTGTAGTGGAAGAAACCGCTTAGGAGAATATGCAAGTGGATTTTGGGGGAAGTTGTTTGATCATTTGTTCTTTTTGGTTTTTTCTCTGCATGGAGGTTCTGGTTCTTCAAACCAGCAATTCTATTTTTATGATCCTTTGTTATTTTAGACATCTCTGAGCTATTTTGAACCTGGTGGAAGAATAAGAAGAAGCAGGAGTTGGTTGTTGACGTTGTTTTGGAAAAAGGAAATTGTGGAGGCTCGGCTGGAGTTCTTCTGCAGATTGATAGAAGCTCTATCAGGCATGAGAGGCTCTACCCATTAATTTGTTCTACTTTTTACTAAATGTCTTCATTAAAAGAACTCTTTTCTTGGAAACAAATGGGTTTTTGTTTATAATGATAATTTTGCTTCATGCTTTTATTTTCTTTCACTGTATATGCATGTTTGATTTACTGTTTGATGAAATATGAATTGAGTTTGTTCCTTGTTGGGAAAAATGAATGAGCTTGCTTTAATTTTACTGTGAACTGAATGTTGTCCAATCTTGTATACTTCTGTTGACTGTGCAATACAGAACAGAGGAATTTTCTGTTTGATAAAATATTCGAATTAAGTTGTTCCTTTGTTGGAAGAATGTAAGAATGGGTGACATCCTTTGCATTTATTTCGAGTTGTTTTATCAATTCTTGTTACTCTTTTGATCCTTGTGATATGGTTGTTAGGAATCAATGTTTTGGATTCAATCTTGTTGGAAATAACAGTAAATAAGTTTACCTTTTACTGAGCTTGAGATGGTTAAAATATGAGAACCCTGTTGAGTTGTTTGAAATAGTTGGTAGGAGTCCTTGTTATGGAAGGATTTCATTTTGAATTTGTTCTTCCTTGCTCAAAATTTGATAAATCAATGATGTAGCTTCTTCTGAACTTTTGTGATGACATTTTGGTTTTACCCACCTACATGTTATGATATGGTTTGTTACTGAAGGAATGGCTTATCTTAGGTTGAACTTTGGATTAGTTCAAAATGGGTTATCTTAAGGAATTGGGTTGGAAATTATAGTTTTCTCTTCTCTTTTGGACTTATTAATTTGAGTATCTTTTGGAGTCTTGTCACTTTTGTTGTTTCTCCTTGAGATTGGTTCATCTTCTGGAACTCTCTTCCCAAAATTTGTATTTAGTTCCTTGATTTTAGTGAAGAAGGGAGCTATATTAACTTGAAGGTAGGTTTGGACAGTCAAGATTTGCATTCAACGGTCTTCGACTTTATGTATTATCTTTTGAAAAGAAACCTGTCTCATAGGGGTGTTTTACTCCATCATTGTGTTCTTGGTTCTCTTTCACTCTTTGATTGGAAAATAAGAAAATCTTCTCAGTGGATCTTTTAATGTTGGAATGAATTTAATATTTAATTATTATTTCTTGTTGCTTGGGAAACTTGTATTAACTGAAATATTTGTTTAATCAATTCCAGAGATAGCCTAATGTAGTACTGAAACTGTTCTCACTATTGGATGGGAAACCTCTTTTTGATTCCTGACTTGCTATGTTCCTATCTTATATTTATGCATTCTTTCAATTTCGATTATGTTCTATTTGTTTGCAATATTTGTTAAATTTTAAGGTTTCTTGAAGGATTTGTTTCAGTTCCTTTTGGATATCGACTATGTTTTTCCTTTTAATAGGATGGATTATTGAGACCCTATATTCTCTCATTCTTGTTGTTGACTTTTCTCTCTTTCCTGAGTTGTTGAATACAATGTTGTTTTCATTGAACTCTGAAGGAAGACTTAAGTTGTTCTCCTTTTTCATCTGTTCATTTTTCTCTCATTTGTATTTACTCCTGTATGGAGCTGAGTGGTTAATTGGAGGGTAAACCTATACTTCTTCTCCTTGATAGATAATTGAAATTGGATTTGGATTTGAAATTGGGTTAGTATCGGAAAGAAGGGAACTCTTGCTTTAGGATGTTGTTGGTTCATCCTAAATTCCACCCTTAAAGATTGAATGAATTTGATCTTTGATATTATATGATGAATTAAGTTAAATTTTGTGTATTGTGATTCATTGCTTCTTTAAAATAATTCCATTTTTGGGAACTATTAGAGTTAGTATCTTTCTTTGAATTAGTTGCATGAATCAAGAATGAACTATAAATATCTATAGTAAGAATGAGATAAGTAATTATGATGAAATATTACTTATCTGATATAGTTCCTTATGAAATCATTGGCTGAAGAGCGTTGATTATATCATGATATTTACTTAATATAATCTGATTTATCACTTTATCCTTCCTACCATGACTGTTATTTCTTCATGATGTATCTATCTGTAATGCTTTATTGTTTCATAAAAGCAGAGTTCTTTTTATGAAACAGTTAGTTGAAAGCACATCATTTTAATGCTTAGTGCTTATCATGCTCAGTTCGATGAACTGACCCGTGCTAGAAATTGTTGCAGATGGACTTCGTAAGTGAGAAAAGAAGACAAGTTCTTTTATGATGCTTCTTATGTTTACCTAAAGGCTGGATCTTTTATGAGGAATGATGATTCTTATTGAAATGTAATTGAAAAAGGGAAAAGTTGTATTTCTTAATTGAGTTTATTAATGTTGATTGGCATGAAAGATGTCTAGGAATGATTATACTTGTAAAATGTGTATTTTACCTTGATGAATGGAAAAGGATTGAGAGTTATTTGTATTTGATGTGTCATTCTCTTGTGCATTCTGTAAAGAGAATTTGTAAACTTATACTTATTCTCTCATAATTATATCTGTTTTGAACCTTTTCAGTTGGACTTAAAATGAAATAGGTGAAAAGGGAATTGATATTCTATTCCTTAAATAAATGTAACTTATCAAGTTGGAATTCATAGCTGATCATTTAACTAAGTCATTATAGATATTAAATGATGATTACGAAAGTACAAACTCATTATGTTACTTTGTACAATGTAATAGTTTGCAATGAATCCTAACTAATATAAGTCAAGAGGAAAGGAAAATATTCTGCAAGGATAAGCATTCCGTTAAGACCTTTTGGGAATCATACCCAAATAATATTCAAAAGGAGGAAAGTATACTCCCTCTTATTAAATCTTAATCAGAATGATGTAATTGAAAAGAATAAATACATATACAATAAATAGACTTCATCTTAATGAAGTCTATTATAAAGGAATCTAAATCTGAATTCAATCATGCTTAAAATTGGTTAAGCTAAGTAAGTTAACCTTACTATTGGTATGCTGATTTTGTTTGTAAGTTTGAATCTTAAATTAAGATACTAAAGAATGAAACACAAACCTTCGGGAAGGGGTTTAGATGCAGATTTATCTGCATGGCAATTGTAAATCATTTATGGCTAGCAACCTTAATGATTAAAGAAATTAAAGATTCAGTAGGGTTACTGAAATTAAATCTTAATTAAGAAGATAAGTAAGTAATCAACTTCTTATTTGGATATGTATATCCAGATGAGATGATTCCGTAGGATGTTGGCACACGCCAACTGCAGTACCATGCCATCATGAAGACTTGGGTCTTCATGAGGGTACAATGTTGCAGTTGACATGTCGCAACACCCTTCAGAATTGGATCATCTAGATTTACATAAACTCATACTTGACCTTAGTTATACTCTAGGTCAGGTTAGGAGCATGCTTTTGTATAGGGGGTAACTCACGATGACTTAGGGTAACTAGACACATGCAATCGACTTAGGTCAATTGAGTATGTCTATGTACCCTTAGTCACCATGAGTGGTTCTCTATACCAATCTATGTTGCTAACCTGGGTTAGGGTTGAACCTTCGACAAGTGGACTGACAGGAGTCAGTGAAGACCATTCTAGATAAGAGATGAAGTGGGGTGAAGGATTTATTCTATTTCACAAGTATGCCATCTAGGAATATGAACATGAACAACATGTGAAAATATTTGGCCAAAGTATCGCAAGTTGTTGGTTGTGTTGTCCTATGTCACCTAGTTTAAGAAGCAGGATTTCAGATGAATATTGGTAACAAATATTCAGATAGGCCTCTTAAACAGAACACTTCAATACCCAGAAAAGGGTAAGAGAACCAAGTATACTTAGTATACAATACATTGAGTTAACATGAGAGATCAGTGGTACACTGAGTCATGAAATGAGAGATCGGTAGTTCACCCGAATGAAATGAGAGATCATTTATAGTCTGCATATGGTTATCTATTATGAGATTGATTGGCATGGAATGTGTGTTCTAAATTATGATTATTTAGAACTTGAAGTTCTTCTTTGAAAAGAAGAACAATGTGAGGATGTATTTTTCATAGCTTTTGTTTTATGAGTTTGACATAAAGAATGGTTATAATATTTTGGACCGTAATGTTTGGGTCAATACCGGGCATATCAGCATAGGACCTAGAAAAAGCATCGCTATGATCATGGAGGAAAGAAGTAAAATCTTCATGTTTAGAAACATCTAAATATTGGCCTATCTTTAGAATGTGTGGGTCATCCTGAGTATTAATGTTGATTTCAATAGTTGATTCATTCAACATGGTTTGTGTCTCAGAAGGTAACGATCGGTGAATATAAGAATCTTCCGCACCAAGGTAGGTGAGTATAGAATCATCATCTTGAAATTGAATGACGTTAATATAATGTGTATCATCATTGATCATGTCAGGATACAGGAAGGGAAGAGATGAGGGAGCCTCACCATCGCATTGATAACTCAAAGGTTCCAGGGAAATCATGTTTATGAAATAAACATTTAGGAGGAATAGATTCAGGATCTATGGACTCCGTGGGTGAAGGTGGTGAAAAGCCAAAGCCTTTCCATATGATGCGATGCATGAAAGTGTGGGTGAAGTGGCAGTTAGCAAGGGTTTGGTGGTCAGATAAAAATGATCATGTTTGGGATTGAGGTTCAGGTAAATAGGTGGAAGTTTCAAGTCCCCCATATGTTAGGTTAGTGTGAAGGTGGGGAGGACCATAAGGGAAAACCTCACCTATGTGGTAGTCATAATGATTGTGTTGGTGTAGGTTTCCATACTCTTACAGAGTTAGGAATGTGTCAATATTGTATAAGTGGTTCTCCCCCAGAGTGAGACATTGAAAAACACCTTCTAAGGGATCAATAGTCGATATGTGGGTAGAGGGGATAGATGATTCATTAGATGATTGGGTAGGAAAGGAATTGTTTGGTTGGAAAGTAGATGGGTCAGTTTTAGAGGCTATATCAGCACTAGGAATAGAAGAGTTAGATGTGGGAGAGGATGTGGTAGCAACATTGATGGATGAACTTGTGAGTGAAGGATAAGTTAGCGTAGTGGCAAATGCCTTGATTGGTACAAGTGCATTGTTGGATTAGTACAAAATGTTACAAGTTTTGAATGGTGATAGGTTGGCGGGGATGGTATATTTATGTCCTTCATGTTCAAATTTTACATAGTGGTGTAAAATTGAAGGGACACAAACCATGACATGAATCCAGGGTCTTCTGAGAAACAAGTTATACTGGAACTCTCCCTCTAAGATTTAGAATAGTTCTAGGACAATGCGAGGGCCTACATAAACGTGAAGGATAATGGTGCCAATGGTGGAGGTGATGGCATCGTTTAAGGAGCGCAACATAACTAGGTTATCATGCATATAGTTAGAAGGGTTGCACATTTGATTATACACATGGGAGGAGATGATGTTAATGCTAGAACCACCATCAATCATGATGCTTCATATGCCTATGTTATCGATATAGATGGAAATGAAAAAGGAGGGATCAAGGTCATCTAACTAGAGAGGTAGAATCTCCTCATCATAGAAGCTTAGGGTGGTGACTTGAGGAGTAGGTATGGGGGTAGAAGAAGGAGATAATTTGGTAAGTGAGACCATGTGGTGAGGGGTGATAATGGAGGCCACTAGTGTGGGGTCATTGGGTAACACTTCAAAGGATTGTAAAACCTCAATAAGGGCTTGTTTATGAGATCCAGAAGTTTGAACAAGATCATATAATGACATCTTTAGAGGGGACTGATGTAATTGTTTTATCATTGCATAGCAGGTGACCCCGTCAGAGATAGGGTATGTAGGTCTGTGGATAGTGATTTTGGTCATGGGTGTAGATGGTATACTAGGCATGGGGTTGATTGATGGGTTAGTTTCTTTTTATTTTCATTTTTATTTCTGAGCACGGGTGGCAACGTGAACCAAATTAATCTGAGGGGAGTTGGATGGAGAGGGTGTCTCATGGAAGGTATAACAACATGAGGGAAAAAAATCTAGCGGTGGATAAGAGCCTTGTGAAATGAGTAGGGTGCACTAACATTTAGGCAGAGGTTTGGCTAGTTCTATGATATAGACCATGTTGATATTGAATTATAGAGGTGGAAAAATGGGTTATGGGGGTGGAGATGCGGGTCGTTGAAGAATAAAGGGGTGTTGATGTTTGGTGATAGGTGAAGGTGGAACATGATCCTCATCAAGAAGGTAATCATTTTCAAAATTTTGTTCAGAAGGACAAAGTTGGAGAAGAATGGTTCTTATAGCCTTACAATTTTCTACATCATGTCCTAGCACACGATGATAGGCACAAATATTGGTTTCATCAAACCCATTTGGTTTGGGTTTCAGAGTATCATAAGGTCAAAGTAGTGCTAATGTGACAACGGAAGTCTCTAAGAGATTAGTTAAAATGTTGGTGTAGGACCCCACTAATGGATCAAAAGGGGAAGTGAGTGTGCGCTTGGGTAAAGGTGTGGATGATTAGGAGGGAAGAGGCTTGAGGTGTGGGTAAACCTGGGTTGGTCCAAAGGTTTAGTAAGTGTTATCGTTTTAGGTTTTGATGGCATCTTCTTGGGTAAAGGTCTGGTAAGAGAGCTAGGACTGAGAAGTTTTTTTGGTTTGACTACTTTATTGGAGGGTAGTGAGTTTTTATCTTTGTGTTGCACCTTCTTGGGTAAAGGTGACATGGGGGCATGGGATGTAGAAAGGAAAGAAGATGGTGGAAGAGGATGGGTTACCCACAAGGATAACCAAGTTGCAGTGGAAATGGTTGGTAGAGATGGGTAGATGGCATGGGTTGAAGTCGTATAGGCAAGGTTGGGGTTATAGTAACTGGTGGAGGTATAGGTGGTAAGAAGTGAATGAGTGAGGGTGAGGGTGTTTGGTTTTTGGGTGAATGAGGTGTAACAAAGGCTCATGATGTAGTTGTAGGTTTTTTATCTTTTAAATGGCCATGGGTAGGAGACTATTTAATCATGGTTGTTGGATGGGGCCCTATGATGGACATAAAGGGGGAAGGTGATAAAGGTTTGGTAGGTGAGACCGGTGTATGTGGCCTAGAAGGTTGGGTTTTCTTTTTAGGTGGAGGGATAATGTTGGTTTTGGTTTTAGATGATGCTACTAAGTCCAATTTAATAGGTGGGTGAGTAAGGCTTGATGTCGGCATGACATCCAAAGTAGTGATGGGTCTAGATATGAGTGAGGAGATAGGTGTGGGTAGGTTTTTAGGTTTGGGACTGATTGTAGTTGTGGGTAAAGGTTTGGATGTAGGTAGAGATGATGAAGAATAATTCATTTCAATTGGCATGGTTGGTGTTGATTTGGTTTCTGAAAATACCTTTGGGTAGATCACGGAAGTATCTTCAGGCAATATTTTCATTTGAGTCAAAAAGAGGGGCCAAATATGTCCCTAGAGTATGGAGTTATCAACATCATCTAAGTGATCAACTAAATTTGAAAACATGATTGTTGAAGAAGAAGATGGAGTTGGTTTAGTGGAAATCCCTGTAAAATGTGTCTATGAGACAAGGAATTGGCTAACCTCAAACTTTGTAGGTAACAAAGCGGAGATCATGTCAATGTGGTCGTGGGATGTTGGGGGAGAACTACCCCCAACATGTAGTGGTATGTATTAAAAATATCCCATGGGTAGGAGAGATAATAGGTGGGGTGAGGTAGACCTCTCCCTTGGTGGAGGAGAAGATGATGATGATTCTCTTGTAGATGGGAAAATTAAAAGCATTGACTATTCGGTAGGCTATGAGATAGATGGTGAAATGGTTCTAGTAGAAATTGTGGGTTCCTCCTTGAGAGCAGGGGGAGATGAAGGGGACTCCTTTTTGGGTGAAGAAGTAGAAGGGGTATGCTCCTCTATGGGTGAAGGGGCTCATGCAATGAAGTAGGTGGGATTTGAGGAACGATCGGTATGATATCAAAAACTGTATGGACTTCACAGACATTGCTGTCACTAGATTAAGGTTCACTATTTTGATTGGACATCATTTTATGGTTAGGGAACCACTTTTTAAAGATGTTCAAATTTTTATTTGTTGGTGTGTATGGGTTGTCCACGAGAAGGTCTCCATTATCTATCATCTCTTGGAAAATGTTCTTAAAAGTTATGCATTTACCATCACTATGGCCTTTAACGCGATGGTAGTTATAGTAGTCATGTTCTTTATACCATGTAGGAAAAGGAAGGGAATGATCGAAGCTTGTATGAGGTTTTATGGGAAGAAGTATAATGGCTCTAGATTTAAGAATATTTTCCAAGAATATAGAATAGGGCTCCCCAATTGAAGTATACTTCCGCTACTCCCATCAGAGCTGAAAGGCCTGGACATGGGAAATATTGGAAGAAGGGTGAGATGGACCCACCTTGAGGACTACTGCGTTGGTAGATCCTTTATCCTTTGAATAGTTATTTTGAGGTTTTTAAGATGAATAAGAGTCGTTTGTTTTGAATGGGGCATTCTTGTTTCTTAACTGGATTTTATTTTCTACCATGGCACAAATTTCTAGATTTTGTGCCATGGTGAATGCTTCATTGAAGGTTTAGAAGGTTTGTACTTGCAAAGTTGGTGAGATGCGTCTGGAAAAAACTCTAGTGAACAACTCAATAAGTCCAGTCTGAGGTAGTTGGAATGTTAGTTGGTTTGTAAGACTCCGTCAGTGGGAAACAAAATCTTTGAAAGATTCATCTTCATACTGTCAGGTTGATTAAAAGAATAAATGGAATGTCTAGGTAGTCCACTATACCAATCCAATGCTGGTCTTGTCAAGGATATTAGGAAGGTTCGTAGGAGCAAATCATCATCGTGGGTGATTAGGTAGCACCCATGTTTGAATGGATGCAAGTGTTGTTGAGTGTCTTCTTTACTGTTGAAGAGATTAAATTTAGGTATTTCCTAATGCACATGGTAGGGAAAAATGGGAATAGATAGATGGATAGGCTCATTACAGATTTAATCATAAGTTAAAAGAATTATGGGAGCTAGAAACAAATGCTTCTAAGGTTTACCTCTTTTCCATCATCATTTTACTGAGGTTCTTGGTAGGTTGTGATGAATGGGTGCCCCCGCTAGAAAAAGGGGGTTGATGCTGAATATATAAGGTGGGCGCATACTATTGTATGATGACGCTGAGTATGAGAAATCTACAGAAGGAATAGATGTAGGTAGCACATAGCCAAAATAAGAAATATATGAGGTCGGGGGTTATTGGTAGTATGTGTAAGTGGGTGGGGTAGTCATAACAACTCTAGTGGTGATTGGGGGTAAGGACTGCGGAATATAAAGGAAAAGGTTCTTGAAAGGGGTGTAAGATCCTGACACTGGAGGTTGTTGTGATGCAATAGGTATATGTGAGGTAGTGGGTGTAGATGGGGCTATTCATAAGGTGGTTGTTGAAGGAAAAAATGAAAACACATGCATGATAGATGATATAGACACTGCAATTATAGCGTAACCATTCCCAATGCAAAACCTATCAAATAAAAGCTAAGGAAAATGCACCCTTGCATTACTCTTCTCATCAAAGAAGAAATTTAGTGCCTTCTTTCCATTTCCTTCATCTTACCCATTGATTATCCTCATTGGATTTCTAACATTTTCCTTATCACTAAAGCAATAGGGGGACTTCACATTTACATGGACTTCCTTGAACTCAATCTCTCCTGCCCGAAAGATGACTTTCCATTGCCTGGTATCGATCAACTAATAGACCTTACTGTGGGTCATGAAATGCTCTCTCTCATGGATGGTTTCTCGGGTTATAACCAAATTTTGCTTGCCCCGGAAGATCAGCAAAAGACCACATTCATTACCTCTTGGGGGACCTTCTGCTATCGAGTCATGCCTTTTGGCCTTAAAAAAGCTGATGTTACATATCAATGTGCTATGACTTACATCTTCCATGATATCATGCATCACATATTGGAAGATTACGTGGATGATCTCTTGGCTAAATCTAAATGCCACGCCGAGCACCTCGCTTTCCTCAGAACCATCTTTGATTGCCTCATTAAATATTACGTCCACCTTCAGCCTGAAAGGTGTGTCTTCGCGGTTATCTCTAGAAAGCTCCTAGGATTTATCATTTCCTTACGTGGTATAGAAGTTGACCCAGTAAAAGTCAAGGCCATTCTAGAAATGCCTCCACCCATGAACCTCAAACAACTTCGTAGCCTGTAAGGTAAATTTCAGTTCATTCACCGATTTATTTCCCAACTCTCCGACTGGTGTCAACCATTTCATCATATTCTTAGGAAGGATGTCTCCTTTAAATGGGCTGATGACTGTCACAAAGATTTTGAGGCCTTAAAACAATATCTTCTCTAACCACCCGTAATTATCCCACCTAAAGATGACTAACCTTTTCTCCTATACATATCAGCTACCGATCACTCCTTGGGAGCCATGCTCGCTCATCATGATGAACAACATAGGGAGCAGGTGGTTTATTATATAAGACATACCCTTCTAGACTACAAAACATGATATGCTCACCCTGAAAAACTATGCTTAGCCTTAGTTTTTTGTTGCCACCAAACTCTACCATTACCTACTCAACCACAAAACCTATGTTGTGACCAACACCGACCCTTTACACATCATGTACACTAAACCTTATCAAAATCAGTGCATTGTGTGATGGCTTATTCTTTTAGCTTATCTTGACCTCAAATTTATCCACCAAAAGTCCATTAAGGGCCAGGATATCACCGAACAACTAGCTGATGCACCTATTGCTAGGGACCAACCCTCAAACTTTGATTTCCCTGACGAATCATTTCTCACCTCTCTTTGGATGACAACCCTTACCAAATGACCTTATTCTTTGATGGTTCTAAATGTCAACGTGGGGGTGGTGCAGAAATTATCCTCATTCCGATTGATGGTGAACCCATTCCCTTATCATTTAAACTTGACTTTGAATGCACCAACAATATCGTCGAATACGAAGTGCTTGTATTGGGTCTCATGACTTCCTATGCCTTAGATGTTAAGTCCATTAATATCTTTGGTGATTCTCAACTGGTAGTAAACCAAGTCAATGGTGTTTATTAGTGTCATAATGAAATACTTCAAGAATACAAATGCTATGTCGACATCGTGTTGACTACCTTTGACCGCTATAAAAATCAAACCATACCGTGATACACCAATAAATTCACGGATACCATGGCCTACCTTGTTTCTCAAATACCCACTTTTCCTAACGATTCAAACATCTTTGTTACCATAAAACACATACCGAGACCTTCTTATAAATCTTGTTGTATTAAAATCATCCAAAATACCTAACCAAACACACCAGATATTTGGTATAAGTAGCTTGCAGACTACCTTTCCCTTTCTATATTGCCTCCTAATCTCACACGTAATGGACAACGTGCCTTTCTCAAAAAGTCCTCTAGTTATGTCATCATGGGTGGCCTTCTCTATAAACAAGGATTTGATGATATTCTCTTGTGATGCCTCAACATCTTTGAAATCCCCTATACCATTAAATAAGTTCACGATGGCATATGTGGAGGTCACTTCAGTGGCCTTGCTGTTGCTAAGCGTAGTCTTTTCCTAGGCTATTACTGGATGACCCTTAATCATGATTTTTACGACTATGTCAAATGCTGCATGAAATGTCAAGAACATTCCAACCGTCATCATACACCTAGTCATGCCTTATAGGTCACTCGTTACCTTTGGCCATTCTCTCAATGGGGTTTGGATCTTGTCAGAGAAATCAATCCTCATTCCTCACAATTCCATCAATGGATCATAAATTCTACCAAATACTACACAAATGGGTAGAAGCCATACCACTCATTTCCATGAAAGCTGATAAAATATGTGAGTTTATTAACCATCACATTATTTATCTCTTTGGTGTCCCTCATTTCCTCATCATTGACAATGGAAAATAATTCAAAAATAAAACACTGCAAAAACTTTGCGATGCCTTTTGCATTCATCTTAGTTTCTCCTCACCTTATTACCCACAAACCAATGGCCAGGCCAAATCCACTAAAAAAACCTCAACAAAATTCCCATGAAAGTGGTTGACGATACTGGGAAGGATTGGAATATGCACATTCCTTTCGCCCTATGAGCATACCGTACTAGTATTCGCACCTCCACTGCGGCCACACCCTTTTCTCTGGTCTACAGTAAAGAGGATTTTTACCTCTCGAAGTCCAGATCCCCTCACTCTGCATTTATCTTAATGACATGCTTACTAATGATGAATTTCGTTAGGACCACTTGGCATAACTGGGGTTATTAGATGAAAATCATCTTAATGCTCTAGATCACCTCCATGTCTATAAAAAATGTATCAAGCGTGCCTATGAAAAATGTGTTCATGAACATACCTTCCAAGTTGGTGACCTTGTTTTGAAAGAAAATCAACACGTAACAAAAGTAGAGAAAAGAAAACAAGGAAAATTTTCTCCTAATTGGCCTGGACCATACATTGTAACTCCTACCTATGGATCAGGTGCCTATCATTTGTCCTCACTCGAGGGTAAACCCAAACCTAAGCCCCTTAATGCATTACATATTTGACCATTCTATTTTTGACCTCTAGTCCTACATCACTATTTATCTAGTTCATGCTCATCCCTTGAGCACCATTTACCTTTTCAACACCTCATCTCCAACTAATAAACAAGTATTATGTCATTACCCGTCCCCCTTTTGTCTTTTCCTAAATATGTGCACCATGGCTCTGTACATGGCATGATTCTCATGGATACTTTTCATCTTATTTTTAGATGAGATCCCGTGGTTGTTCACCTTTTCCTTCTCAACAAGAACCAAATGCTTCGTTATAGTCTCATCCATGACTTAAAAAGAAAAAACAAATAAGATGAATCACTCAGAAAGACATCTTCCACAATAAGGGATCAAATCCTTGAGTCAAACTTCCAATATAAAAGATGAATCCCTCAAAAGGACATCTTCTACCCTCAATTGTTGCTATAAGTAGACTGCGCCCTTGAAGGATAGCTATAAAAATCTCACAACTCTCTACATAGTTTTTTCCAAAAATAAGACTACTGTTTCTCAAAAAGAAAAATTCAGAAGCTTCCCACATCGATCAGCTTCATGAAGACCTCAAGGAGACATATACTCATCCCACATAGACTTCCCACATCAATAAGTCTATCTAAAAGTAAAAAAATATATATAATACGCCTTTTCGTCATGGACTTTCCTATCGTGATCTTGGCTCTATTGCCTAAGGCATTCTACTTCCCATTTTATGACCCAATTACCTACACCTCCTTACCCATTGTCTTTTCACTTCATACTTCAAGGGACTTGCTGAACCTATGACATTTGGTGATCATGTGACTCTTCGTCACTCCTAGAATTATCAATCATGTAATATCTTTAGGGTCTTATGTTCATTAGCCTATCTATATATGTGTTTCATATGTTTTGATCCTTGCCAATCGGGTGGCTTTCTTTCCCCCTCTTATCTTTTCTCTTCTTCACTACCTTTTCATCTTCTTATATAGGACTTAGTCCTCAACGCTTACCTTTTTTGTTCATCCTCCCCTTTCACCATAGTCACCCTCACCTGCAACATTTTTTACTATCATCTACCTCTACCTATTAAACCCAAACCCACAACATAACCAAAAACCTCCCAACTCATTTTCATCTTCTTCCCTAGCTCATGGGAGAACTACATCGGTCTAAGTTCCCTTTTTGCTAGGACTATGTAGGCAGTACTTCCAGGGCATGGGGCCCTAGACTTTAGCTCGACCACTCTTTACCCTAACCATTTTCCCTACCATTACCTGATTTCTTGTTCATCCCAAAAACCTTGACATTTGAACCATATCCCACATACCTTTTACCAATTATATTATTTCACATTTTCATACATAACCAACATTTTTCACATTTTACACTATCTCATGCATTTACATTGTCATTTGTTACCAAAATACTGAAATGAAAATCCATGCCTAAACCAACCTGACTCGATCCATGCCTAGACCGACCTGACTCGATCCATGCCTAAACTGACCTGACTCAATCCATGCCTAGACTGACTTGAATCGATCAATGCCTAAACCGACCTAACTCAATCCATACCTAAACCAACCTGACTCGATCCATGCCTAAACCGAGCTGACTCGATCCATGCCTGAACCAACTTGACTCAATCCATGCCTAAAACAACCTGACTCAATCCATGCCTATGACCTGACTCTATCATGCCTAGCTCATCTATTTTCCATCCATATCATAATAAATTAAAACTCATACACATCACAACAACATCACTTGAATATCATCTATCTCCTCATATATACATGTGTGTATCAATACAATGTACACTTGTATCAAATAAATGTGTATATCAATAAACATTCCTATCTCATCATGGCTATCATCTTAAAAATGTTAGCACGCAGGCTGATATACTATAAATAATCATTGTCGGCTCATAGGCCACTAGCCAATATAAAAATGTATTCAGCTCACAGGCCTGTATCATGTACAAAAAAATACAATATCTCTTCGGCACACAGGCCGGTCTAATATATCATACATACAAAAATGACTCGGCATGCAGGCCGGTCCACAGCAAATCACTGTGTCTTTCCTGACCCCTCTGCTGCACCTGTCTGGGGTCCAACACCTGCCTCACCTCCTACTGATGGCCCCTCACTTGGCACTAGCCTCTGCACAATAGTGACCTCACCACGACCTTGTCCTTGGGCTTGCACCTACTCCCTATGCTCTCCACACTATGAGTGCAGGATCTAGTCCTCTCACTAGAGGCCTGACTGTTCTTTGTACTCGACATAGGAGGGCACATATAGCCTGGTAGCTAACAAATGATCATGGTAATACCATGCATCTCCTAGGGCATCCCTAAACCTGGCCATGGGCACTGTTTATGGCGGTGCCATGGGTCCCCACTAGCTGCGTCGGTACTTATACGATGGGACCTTGCCCCTAAACCTACACTGAGCCTTGCATTAGTGCTAGAGTGTGAGTCATTCTTGGAATCTATGCTTGTGCCTATAGATGGGCCTGAAAGGGTATTAATATATGCCTGTGCTATTGTCAGCTGGTCCTGTAGACTCGTAACCTATCCCTTCACTATGGCCAAATGGCCCTGTAGAGCCTGAATCTATGCCTTTAGGGTGGCTATTTTCCCTCCATCTCTTCCTACCTTCTCTCCCTCTCCATCTCCCCCTACATCCACTTGTACAGGTACCTATCCCTCCCCGTCCTGAGCCTGTAGTGTCACTATTTGGGCTTGTAATGTGGAAACTTGTATCCGCTCATGCTCTCCCACTCTCCTCCCCTCTATCCACATATATATCTGTAGCCTAGGTTGCTCCATGGCCATTTATCTATATGAAGGGAAGCCCACATACGGTCTCCAAATGAAGTCTACCTCAGAAATACCCTCCAACAACCTCCTGTAATAAGCTACATCATGTGTAGCTCTGGCACCTCAAGCCTCTCCCATAGCCGGTACCCATCTCCTGTACCCAACTCTCAAAAATCTCTATGGGTATGCATCTACTTAGGGCATCCCCACTGGTCGAACACAAATAATGTTCTCATATGCCCAACAATGTAGTAATACAATGCAGCAGATGTTAAACCTCTATAGTCACCTGTAGGTCCATAGATTTCTATACACCTATGTCAGAAATGCAGGTGCCCATGCAAATCGTGTATGATGTATCATCATGTCATGGAGGACTCTCATCAGTGACCTCGAGAACCTCCCATCCTCTGCATCCGGTAGTGTGAATAACCACATTACCTCCATCATAAGTACCACTAACCTTATCTCCTCTCGATGAGATCTATACATTGCTCCATAGCTCATGCTCGCACTATGGAAATTCAAGTTTACTACACCCTCACCAAAAACGGTAGCCAGTAACTCCTCAGATGCCTCTGAAGAGATAAAATAAACTTGGGCCCCAAATATGGGCAATCACAGGATCTTGTCTACATCCTCCAGTTTGATCATCATCTCACCCATCAGAAAATGGAAGGTATTGGTCACCGAGTCCCATCTATCGATGAGGGAAACCATAAGACTCACCTCCTGGACTACATGCTAGTAGCGCCTCACCCCTATCAATCCCACCTCTGCCACATGCTACCACTCTGCTTGTGTCACACTCGCTAATACTCTTAATAACAAGGGTGGCACAATCCATAGCTCGTCTCTCACCTGCATCTGATAAAGGCACTATATTAGTATACCTTTCCCAACTTACCCATTTTACCCATCTACCCGAACCTATCTAACCTAACCCTCACCTAAACCTACCCAAACCTAAGGTTAACTAACCACGGTTTCCACTGACTGACCACGGTCTCCCCTTGACCGGCATTGGTCATATGTTCTGGTGACCGGCACCAGGTCACTACCCACCGCTATCGGCAACAAGACGACTGACGTCGCTCATTGTCGCACCGCCTGCCCTAACTTTCCAACCCTACTTTTTCCCTTCTTTGACATTCTACCCATCCAAGTCCCTCTTTACACCCTTAATTGTTCATACATTACCCTTTTGCCCCACCCCTTACCATCCCCTATTACCTTTTCCCTCTCAGGTGCTTTGATTTTAAAAAACAAAAGAAGATCAATGGTTAGACCAACTGATGTCGGTTACTGGGTGACCGATGATGATCAGAGTAACAAATGTCAGGTTACTGTAGGAAAGCAATAGTTTGAGAAAGTGAGATAAAAATTGAGGAGAGTCATTTATGGAAGCTATAATAAGTCAATAATATCATAATGCAGAGGATATGGTGATATCTAGAGATTTCAAATGGAGAAGAAGACAGATGAGTGCTCTTTGGGTAAACTAACCAAAAGCATAGGAAATCGAAACTTATCAAATAAACTGATGATGGTCAGATATAAACTGATGTCAGTTACTATGAAATATATAAAATGAAGAAAATTTGATTTTTGTGAATTGAATTTTTGAGAAACCAACCTAGAAGTCTGCATATGGTAAAAATGAGTCCTGACACACTCTAGAAACAACTGGAATACACCGAACTATGATTATGGAGTGTGAAAGGAAAGAAAAATGGAGAATACTACCTCACACCTCAAAACAAGAAGTCAAAAACAAAGCCAATAAAAACATTTGTAATCCTATAAGTTAATTTAGTGTGTTTAGCTTATGCTATTTAAAGACTGACTCTTGAATTTAGAACAAATTTTTTGGTTGGGAAGGCTTCCTACGAAGAAGGAAATTCTAAAGGTCAGGTTTTAGATTATTTTTTGGTGGGGGCGAGCCATTCTTTGATGGGTGACTAGACAAAGGTAACCTGCTGGGTACCCACTGTCAATCCTATGATCATGTGATTGTTGACAACTTCTTCCGGGTGGGATGTTGTTTAAGAAGATGTGTAAATTTCCATTTGTGCAAAGTTTGGAAAAGAGACTAGAAGAGAGAATGTGCTTTCTACTATTCATTTGTGTCAACCATTAGTTGGGCATAAATTCCAGTGTATAGGTTGCCCTCAGTTTTAATGTGAGATATAATTTTTTTCAACAAATCAAAATGCCATGTAAGTGTTTTCAACCCTTAAATCAAAATGTGATATTCGATGTAACAAGTGATGAACAGGAAGAGGGATACTCTTTCACTAATGCAATGCTAATGAAAAGAAGATGTATTCTTTTTATAGCACCAAATAATAGAGTAGGTATTTACCTTAGCTCATGTTCACCTAGTTACTTTATTTACCTTTATTATATTTATCCTCATCCACTTATGTGTGTGGATATTTATTTTATCTTAATTTTAGATATTAGGAGATATTATCTAGTTGTTAGGTATAGTTCTTTCCTTGATCTATGGTATTGACTAGATCCTTGATATCTAGTTCTCTCCTAAATCTATGGTCTTGACTAGTTCTTTGATGACTAGTTATTTCCTTGATTTATGGCTTGATCTACGACCTTGACTGGTTCTTAGATTGTTATTCCTTTCCTATTTAAGCTAGGTCTCCCATGTTCTCATTATATTGCATTGAGTTCCATAATAATATATGATATTGTTGCCCATTTGTTTGTGGTTTATGTAAAGTTATTATGGTGAATTAATTTCATCTTATTGATCGTGGTGTTTGATTAACATCTTTTTTATTGGCTTGGTATGATCTGGTTATCATCCCTTTTACCAAAAAAAAATTGATTTTAGACAATAGAAAGAGGGGGAAGATTCCAGAGAATAAAATTAATTTGGAATATTTTCAAAAGGGAAACAAACACACAAGTTTCACCTAAGAATGAATAAAATGCAAAATAATCCCTGATGGGTCCCACTGGGCATGCCAAAATATTTCACCATTTTCTTTATGGATTTGATGAAATAGATAAGGTGATGGGTTAAGGAGGAATACCTTTTGTGATGTTTGGTTGAAGGTTATGCACGCGTTTGATCTCTGATCCAATGTTGATTGTGTGAGCTTCCTTTTGGCTAGGAGGAACTACCTTAAATATAAAAAAAGACCACAAAACATAGTCGTAATAGTAAAGGTTAGTGGATTTCAAAGTGTGAGCATAGATCCAAGAAGTGTGATGCTTCCTTGATGGTTGTCAATCCATTGATTTAAAATAACTTAATGCAAGAAGTAATATGAACCAATAATGTCCTAATGTAGTTGATACGATTTAGGTATTTCATTCAAGTACAATAAACAAATCCTAATCTTAAAGGATAGGTCATGATCAAATTTGGATGTAGGGTAGGTAGTCAAGGTGTTGGAATAGGTTCAGGGCCTTAGATTATAGGTTGTAACTATAAACATTAAAATTAGGTCACACTCCCCCTTCGTCCTTTGACATATAAGCTCCCATTTTATTACATCTACCTAGCCATGGCCCCCTTCACCTCATGTTGTATTAATTTAATTAAATTAACTCATTATCCTCACCATATTTATTATTTAAATATATTATTTAAATAATACCTACACATATAGCTCTTCTTAGACACCCCATTTTTGTTAACTCAACTTAAGACCTATTCTTAGCAAGTTACCATAACTAACTAAGACTTACCCAAACCCTAAAAATAAATACCTACATCCCTCTAACCACATTACTGCATGATCACAGAAACCTTCCAGTCCAATTCGCGGGAATAATGACACAAGATTCGAGGAAATAAGGAGGATCTTTTCCTAAGTTTTGTAAACCTAGGAAATCTCACCTTGACCACACTGTCGGTTACCCCTAATCATCACTGGTTAACTAGACTGGCATTGGTTACCCCTTTTTAACTCCTAAACTACCTTATTCTCAAGGTTGGAAAACATTGGGAGAAATTTTATGAGCAAGAATGAGTTCTCAAAAAGATAACGCATCTTCATGAGAGCCAATTCCAGCAAGAACTCACATCCATGGAAGGAGATTGAGCATCTTCTCCTGCACAACCATCCACAACCACGATCTGATATATCCAAGCAAAGAGGAGTGTGCATACAACCCATGCAAAATCTTTTCTTCTATTGGTAATCACTTACAACCTCTAAATCCATCATCATCACCTCCATCCTTCACACATAGTACCTTCAGGAATGAAATCCATGTAAGTATAATAGTCATACTTTTACTGGTTATTTCAGTTTCATAATTATTTTATCACCCATTGTTTATCCTGCTCCTTATTGACCATCTCCAACAATTTTCACCTCCATAGACCCAACAAAACTTTTCCAAAGACCTACTCCAATCACCCAATACCTCGTCTCAACCAACCAAGTCCTTTGTATAATCACAAAGGAGACCTAAAGCTTGTTCTGTGACATTTTCAGATCTCACAGTAACCGGCACCAATTACACCTAACCGCTGTCGGTTCACCCCTAACCGACACCGGTCTCTGTGTTTTCTCGCACAACCTAGAACAAATACCTACCCACCTAATTTCATCTCACCCTCACTCACCAGTGACCTACCCGAGACCTTTATCAGACCTGCAGAACTCAGAACCCCCCATTTGACCTTGGATTCTATTCTAGCTTAGCCTGTTAGATTAGATCTTTTTTCTTATTGTGTCACTTAAGTGAGATACCTAAATCATTTTAAAATAACAATAGGATTTACCTAGTTTTTAGCATTAATTTGTTTAAAACAGTGGATTGACAACCATCTAGGAAGTACCATACTTCTTGGATCTAGCATCATGCTAGGAAGATCACTTCCCATATGTTTTAATTCTTTCTTGAGTGGTCTTGCTTTCATTACAGGTAGTTCCTCCTAGCCAAAAGGAAGCTCTCACGATCAGCTGTGGATTTAGAAGCCATACGTGCGCAACAACCCATCAACTGACAGTTTGAACAGGTATTCCTCCTACGTCCGTTACCCTATTTATTTCGTCAATATTCAAAGGAATAATCTAAGAATCAATTTGAAACATTTTAGCACACCCAGTGGGACCCATCCAGGGTTCCTTGCATTTCATTCATTCCTAGGAAAAAAAATGGTGTGTTTGTTATTTCTAAAGCGTACACACTAATTTTCTTCCTTAGTAATCCACTCCTTCTTTCTATTTTCTCTAAAAAACTTTTCTTTTAGTTTATTTAAAAAGAATCATATGACTCTTCATGTTTTCATGCATTTTATTGAAAGAGCATCCCTCTTCCTTTTTAGCAACTTATTGTGTCATCCAACTTCACATTTTTTATTTGGGTTTTAAAATCATTACATCTCATTCTAGTGAGATCTACATTAGCTCACATTAAATGAGGGCAACCTATTTCGTTGGAAGTCATTACCAGATGATAGTTGACAAACGAATCATATAAAAAAACTTAGATCCTTTTCTCTTCCTCTGATTCTTACCAAACCATCTTTTCAAAAATGCAAAATACATACTATGTGCATGTATACTTTGCTTAATGCTAAATCAAATGAAGTAAAGAACTACCACCTAAAATAGTTCTACAATTTAGCTAAAACAAAGCATAAAAACTATCATGATAATAATTAAACAAGGGTTAGATGCTAGCATTCATCAATACAAGCTTTCCAAACTAACAATGCTAAATATCTAAACTCCTCTATTCTCTAACAACAAATAAATGAATAGACCTAAGTAAGCTCCATGGCTATCAAAATACTTGTCCTTAAAATTCCAAGAACCTAGGAATGGGGGCTAATCAAAGTTGGGCTTGACAAGACCCTTTTGACACCTTATCCCATATGACCCAAGAACTTTAAGAAATAGGCTTAACTCTTCAAGATGATGAACTCTCAAAAGGGCAAGGTGCAAACTCTTAGTCTCTTTGCTATATGCTTTGCATTTGCTCTCTGAAGGAGTTTATGTGTAAGTAAAAAGGTAGGTGGAGGGATCTTTATATAGCCCAAAGGATAAAGGATTCAACACATTCTCATGAATGTGGGATAAAGGTAAAACATGATTAGGAATGGATAAGGTTGCTTTATTAAAGGTAACCTTACTTTAGAAGAGTTTAATACATGTTTAGTAAGTCATGGGAGTTGGGGGGTGTTTTAATTAATCAAAGGTGATTAACTAATAGGTAGATGTAAGCTTATAGAAGATAATTAGAGGAATATTAGTAAGATTTAGGCTATTAAAAGGGGATTTAAATCAATTAAATATTGATTTATTGGTTAAATGGAAGGGAAAGCTAATTAATTAATAATAATTAATTAGTCTAGGTAGAAGGGGTGATTTATTAACGGAATGTTGTTGAATTAGGGTATTTGTTCGATAGGAAACTTATTTAATTAGCTTAGTGTAATTAATTAATGATGATATGATGGAAAATGAGTGCTTTTGATGATATGTCATTGATTTACGAGAAAGGGGATAATTAGCGCAATTTAAGTATTTAAATTGCTTGGGCATAATTATAGGTGTCTACATTTGCCCCTCTTTGGGGTGACGTAAGTGATGCCACTTCAAAGATAGTAGACATAAGAGATTTTGAAGGGATAGAAGAAAAATTAGTAGGAGGGAGAGATGCCCCCTCGAGTGTCGATGGGGTGATGAAGAAGCCGATTGACGATAAAAAAAGATGAGAAGTAGGCAAAAGAATGGGGACGAGGTAGGATGCCTCAAGGAGAGGGAGAATTAGGGGTGAAAGGGAAAGTGGTGTAAAAAAAATATGGATGAGAAGAGAGAAGAGCTTAACATCTAGCCACTTATTTGTTCGGAAAATTTTTGATGTCATCATATTTCCATAGGAACTATGTCATCAGTCCTTATGAAAAATAAAGCATACGACAAAGGTAGAATGACATGAAAAGCCATACTACGAACAATTGTCCATTGCTAAAAAAACCAACTCCATGCAACATACAAAATGAAATGTAATACGAGACAGTAAAATATGCCTAACTCCATGCAACATACAAAATGTAATGCAATACGAGAAAGTAAACAAGCCAAAATAATAGAGAAACATAATTAATGTTTTTATTATCGAAGCTTTAGTTACGACCTGTGTAAATTAACGAAAAGGGTTTATGATGGTGCCCTAAGCAAGGATACATGTGAGGGGAATAACGGAGGACACTTGGGTCCAATGGAAAAGTAATGTGCACTATAAAACAGTACCAAGCAACTCGTTGTGCCCTAGAGTATAGATGAAATAAGAAACCTAGCTTTTGTTGATGGAGGTAGATCAAGATGATCCACAAGTCACACACATGAACAAGTGAGAACCAAAGAGTGACGTTTTGTAGGATAATTTTCAATTTATAGAAGTTTTCTGAAACATATTTGAATGTTTTTATGATGTTTTTAACATATTTGAATGTTTTGGTTGATTTTGAAAATTTTATAAAACTATGTACAAGAATATAAGGAAGCGTGGATGCCCCTAGTGATAGATGGGATGTAAAAGGGCATAAGGCCACGTGCGTACCAGAAAGGTGAAGATGTAAAAATTCCCCAATGATTAGGTGGGAGTATTTAAAGGTAAACTCTTCACAGGTAGAAATGGGACCCAAGACCATTATGGATAGGTTCAACATGATGGTGAACGTAAACCCATGAAGTGCTAGGAAGAGGCAAGGATGTCCCCAACGTAAGTTGGCCTAAAAGCACATGATAGAAAGGAAGGAGAAGATTATTTTTGTGAAAGGGGACAAAGGTGTTCAAAAAAATGGCAAAAAAATTAATCTTATACACATGAATGTTCTGAACGAAGTAGAATAACGATGTGAATGATATGAATGTAGCTTAGAAGCCTAGCAATGAATAAGTGATTAGCCAAAGGCATAAATCATGAGACGAGATATGGACTAGAGTAAGAGTCTGAACAAGGTCCAAAAATCCATTAATAAGACACTTGGTAACATACTAATCATATTTATTCATTGAGATCTAATGTGTGCACGTGGATTTTATTACCTCTTGAAGTGAAGATTTAATAGACAACAAGTGAAGAGACCCTAGCCAATGTGTAGGAATGATTTATTTTGATAAGGTGATTTTGTGAATGGAGGGTGAAAGGATAGCCGTACATTGCTCCGCTGCCAGCCAAACATCCATAGCCCCGACGGAGATGTATTTGATTCTAATCACAACATTTCTCTACTGCCAGTCAGGCGTCCATAGCCCCGATAGAGATTATTGGAAATATGCCAAGAGAGAGTTGTAAATCATTTTTCTTTTGCTTTGTATCTTTTAGATTTTGATTTTTGATTTTGATTCTTTTGCTTTCTGAAAATTTATTTCAGCTCTCTTGTTTGACAAGGGGTTAAGAACCACTGATGGCTTGACGAAAGGAGGTGGAAGTGATTGTGATGATGACATTGGCTAGTGTCAACAAATATTTCCAAAATTTCTTCACAACAAGTTTATTAGATGTTTGAATGTGATAGAATCTCTATGAGGTAAGTCATTCTTTAATTTACCAAGGTGATAAAAGACCAGGGGAAAACAGATACCATAGAGATAAATGTCACAAAATGCATGCAAATAAGCTAACCAAAATATCACCAAAGGGATGAAAATGGTAGGAAGACTTTTAGAAGAATAACAAGGAAGGGAAGAAAGAAACATCCATGTGTACGCAACACCCGATTGCAATGTCTGATCTTTGTACCTTTGATTTTTGTTTTGTTTTTTTAATTTTTTCGATTTTTAATATATATATATATATATATTTTGAACCATTGTTACTAAAAAAGTCACTCTGTGTGATAGGATCCAACAACGATGTTTGCGACTTCCTTGATAAGGGAGACTAAGCGTGTTTGTTTATCAAGAGTCATGTTTTCCCCAATCTCGATAATCATGGTGAGTTCACACTCAACAAAGGACTGTGATTTATCCTAAAACATGGATTTTGTATGTGGAAGCTTGAGTTCCCTATCCATAGGTTTATTCACTTTACGCCATACTTGATGGTTATGTTGATGTGTGTTCTTGAATCGCGCTTGATTTACAACTTTGAGATTGTTCCAGTTGTTGGGGGATTTTGAGCTCCTAGAAGTTTTGACCTGAGTTTGATAATGAACCTGTTTGGGTTTCTTATAGGCTGACGCTTTGTAACATCCCCATTTTAAGATACTAGAACAAGGGAATTTTTTTTTTCAATTTATATACAACGTTCCCTGTTATGAATTATATAATTCAAACACACGTTCAAGTTTTAATAATTTTTCTCTGTCCAACTAATGCAATTTGGATCACACAATTTCCTTTTAAAACTAATGTTCTCTGTTCACATACTTGCAATATGGAACACACATTCAATTCCATTCAATCATATAACATTTACCATATGCTGATGTAAATGACTTGAAGAACTACCGATCTCCCATTTTATGACTCGGAGTTTCAGCGATCTCTCATTTCATGACTCGGTGCGACTTACCGATCCTTCATGTTAATTCATGCATTGTATAATGAATATACAGGGTTCTCTTACCATTTCCGGTTATCGAAGTGATCCATTTAAGAAGCCTATCTGAATATCTGTTACTGATATTCATCTGACATCCTGCATCTTAAACTAGGTGATTAGGACAACGCAACCAGCACTTGCGATACTTTGGCCAAAGATTTTCACATGCTTTGCATGATCATATTCCTGGATGTGGTACACATCATTGGAATACGTCCTTCACCTCACTTCACCTGTTATCTAGAATGGTCTTTCCTAGTCTCTTCCAGTCCTTCCGTTTAAGGTCAAGCTCTAATCCCCAACTAGCAATATGAACGAGTATAGGAAGTTACTCATGGTAACTAAAGATACGCAGACATACGGTGTTGTCCCTAGATGACTCCGTGTGTCTAGTTACCTTTAGTCCTCCGGAGTCACTCCGTATACATGATCACATTCCTATCCCCAGCCAAGAACTTAGTATTCAGCTTATGTAAACTTGATGAATTAATTCGGGAGGGCATTGTAATATGTCAGCTATAACATTGTGTCGTCATGAAGGTCCCGCCTTCATGAAGACACCATATTGTAGCTGGCGTATGTCAATGTCCTACGGAATCCTCTCATCGAGAGTACACATCCAGCTCAAGTGTGACTTGGTTGTAATCTTAATATTTAAGATCTACTTTCAACAGCCATGCTGATCCTTAAACCTCGTTCTCGTTACAGTTGTATGTAGCTAAGAGAGACTTAATCTGTCTTCTAGCTTAATACGCATCTCCTCCTTCATACCGAAGGGTTGCATATTCTATTCTTGGTTCCTTTCTTAATCTTTGGACTAATCAGTCCATTATCGATAAACTTAATAAGTTTAACCTATTAAACTTAACCAAGTTTTTCCACAACTGTAAACAAATTCAGAATTCCATCTTATTAGACGCCATTTAAACGAGGTCTAATTTTTAAATGAATTTATTCATTTATCCTCCTTAACCTTACTTAGTTAAGGTCCGTTACAATAGATATGCTTTCCCATATCTCTATTTTCTGAATTTAAACATTCGAGGCTATTAACGGAGTCCGAATACAAGGTTCGGCTGCTCCTAAGTTATTTGATATTCCTTAGCTTTCAAGCTAATCCCGAATACCTTTCAATTAGGAGATCATGCTTACCTAAATCCTTTTTAATGTCAATTTAAAATTCATCTTAACCCAAGTATGAACTAATTGTACATTTCAACGTAAAGGTTACATTCAGGTAAGAATAGATGTTATTTCCTTTAAAATTCATCCATTAACATTGGATAATTCCAAATCAAGGAATAATGTTATATTCTCAAACTTATTCAACAATATCAAACTGATATAGTCATTAAAAATATCACACTTTTACTTGTATTCATCCACCAGTTTTACAATCTATACATTTGCCAGTCCAAACGACTGGACTTTGTTTATATCAAACAACATTACAACTCATAAAGATAGAAGGATGTAATTTCTTCCTTTCTCATTTCCTCGTAAGGAAGTAATAGCTATCAAAACAGTCCATCTTCAGTTAATCAAAAGAAGTATCAGAAAACAACCATGTCTTCATTTGTAATCAAGTTCCATCGCAAAATTACTTGCACTGGTCAGTTCATTGAACTGAGCATATTAAGCACTTGTCATTAAAATGAGGTGCTTTTAATTAACTGTCTCAATAAAAGAACCCTGCTTTTATGAAACGTTAAAAATGAACATCATCCAAGAATTAAGTACCGATAAGGATGAACAACATAACAACTCAATCATCTAATTACCATCCCAATCAGACAAAGGATTACTGCCCTCTTTCCCGAATAATTATTACAAGAAGTAATTTCCTTTTAACATTTCCAAATTACAAACATCTGTAAGAACTGAAAATACAATTATGCAAACTGTTGTTCTAATCATAAATGTTGTAATTTCCATTCCCTTACATTAGTTAGAGAAAGATTCACAATTAGATTTTTAAATAAGACTTCCAGTAGAACCATTCCCTTTCCTTTCATGCTACCCGTCTAATTTCAACAATCAAACGCTGAAGGGAAAAGTAAACAACAATTAAATGCAGATGTTTAAAGCAAGGCAGTACAAAATTCATTTCATAACAGTTACAGATTTACCAACGGTATGAAAGAAGAATTGAACACTAATTCAAATTATCCATCCACACTCTTTTTCTTTTCTCTTAGCTACACTGAGTATTTAATCCAGGCGTGATACCAATCAATGGTAACAATTCAAGTGAAATATATAAAATCATTAATCGGATACAAGGAAGAAGGATCATATTACCTCTTTGCACTGTTTAACCAAATATCCGCTATTTAGCACAGACATGATCCAACAATATGATTCTTTCCGCATAATATATTTCCCTTTAAAATAATTCACTCTACAGACATTTACGTCTTTATAACATGTAGATTGTACAACAATCACAACAAGTCACACTTTCATCCTAATAATGAGAGAATTCACTTTCCAGCAGCAAGGAATAAATCCATTCATATTCTGCTTTTAATGAAAACAATAAAGAATTTATTTATCAATGTATATTATATATATAAATATATATATTGAGTTCAGCAAGACGCAACATATAACTTGCATGTTCTACCCAATCCATTCTATAGACTGGCTATCCTATTCCCATCCATATCAAAACTTCTTTTCAATCAGGCACATACGAATACCAAGAACAAGTAGGTAGAACATCGTATCCATCATAGAGCAAACAATGTAAAGATGCTACTATGCTCTTACTGTTACTAGAAGAATTCATACCTCTTACACTGTATTATAACCAGAGGAACAGTTATACAGCCGCCTTGTCAAATATTTTCACAGCTTTCTATATCCATCAATGCACACAATTCATAAATAACAAATTGCACTTTGTTGTTACCTACAGCAAGTTCAACCCGTAATGCACAGTGAAGCTCTACTGCCATTATTCCAGAATTCAAACAACAGGAAGAGAAAATTCGTTCCATTAATTATTTCAATAAGAAAACACTCATTTTCCTCAAAACACAACAAGAATACTCAAGTCGAGTTCGTTTTATAATGACAGCTCAAACCAGACATCATACGAATCATTTCATCCTTCCATTTTTACAAAAAAAAAGCACAACACTCAGAAATAATGCACGCATAGCTAATACATTCCACCACTCAAACCCATATTGGCAATAGAACGAATGTCCAACACTGTCAAAACAAACTCACACAGCTTGAACAATTTCATTCAATTTACCCATTGCAAAGAAATACCCAATTTGAATTCTTTCCCAACAGACATTTCAACCCGAAAATCACATTAACTAATCAACCATTCCATTCAAAACAGCAACATCAGTAAATTAAATCGCCCCTCAAGAACAGACTTATTTCATTCACCTATTTCACAAAAGAATTATCCAAGTCGTACTCAGCAAGGAAAAATGACTCAACCAAAATCGCTTCAACATAACAATCGAATCAAATAGCCAAAACCCCCATCATAAGAGCAGGGTTGTTTTAATGAGACTATTAAGCAAAAGCAAACGGTTTAAGGAGAAGGGCTTAACATGCCTGTTTTTTTTTTTTTGCGATTTGAAGAAAACCGTGCCCACTGGAGTTGTTTCTCTCCACGGCGTCCTCGGCTAGGCTTTCCAACCAGTCCCCTAACTTCCACAGGCTCCAAAAATAGCCTCGCTTCTCCAAGAACAGAGATAATAACCAAATTACAGCAGGTTCGACAGAACCATGGAAGAACAAAATGCAGAGCAACTAAAAACCCAATGCACACAACAACAAACAAACTTCCTTCCCAAACCTCTTTCCAAGGCGAGCTGGTCGCTAAGACCAATGCCATTGAATGCATTGAATGCATTCCTTTTTCCTTTTTCCTCACGCCACCGCCGACTCAAGTTGGCGAGTTTCTAATTTCAAATTTTTGCTTGCAATCATAGTTTTTCCTCAAGCTAGTTGGATACCTCCAACTTTTCCATGTTCCCGCCAATTTTGGCGCTGCAACCTGTAAGGATGCCATTCATTGTCCTAATAAATTTCCAACCTTCCCTCCTTATCCTTTCCTTCCACATGGGTCCATGCG
Source organism: Taxus chinensis (assembly GCA_019776745.2). NCBI lineage: Eukaryota > Viridiplantae > Streptophyta > Pinopsida > Cupressales > Taxaceae > Taxus > Taxus chinensis. The sequence continues at coordinate 28,601 of JAHRHJ020003730.1, read as the reverse complement.
TCCCCTTCCTTAGGTTAGGATTAGTTTAGGATTTTAATAGTCCATATCTAGGTCATTCGCCTAGTTCGTAGATTAATAGAATTTATATCTATTTTCACCCTTATAAAATCTAAAATCCATATAGGATAGTAGTTAGGGTATAAGATAAAACTTAGGGGTAGGTTAGGGTTTAATCTCCTAATATTTAATTAATTAGTTTCCAATCAAGTCTTTCCGCCTGACAGTCGTATTCAACACAATGCAGGACGTTTCGTCATATGTTCCACATACCTGTGCCACTTGCATCCAGGTCCTTATCATCTTACGCTGTCTAGCGTTACAACGGTGTGTGGTTCGAGAATCAAACCTTTTTCATTGGCATCTATGTACCAGATATTCATACCTGTAATCAGGTGCTGCAACCTTTATATCAACCTTCAGTCTGGTTTAGAAGTAAATCGACAAAGCGATCACAAGAAAGCCACAACATACCTTGGATCAATGGAATTGATTCAAGGTGTGTTGTCAATCAGCAAATAGAGTTCATCAAGCATACGATAAGTCTGTTGTCTCATCAGCAATCACACAAGCAATAATAACTTCTGTCCCAAGTAAACAAATTACAGCAAACAAGGGTCCAGATTAGCAACACATTCCTTTAAGATCAAAGATATATCTTAACATGTTTATCTTCATTTCAGCAGTTACAATATTATGAAAAGTAATTACCATGATAACTTACAAAAATCAAGGCGTTACATTCCTCCCTTCTTAAAGAATCATCGTCCCGATGATCAAATTAACCAATTCAAGGAGTTTCTAGGACAAAATTCAGTTATTGTCCTTCCATTCATAAGTTCATACCAAAAACAGATTCACTCTTTAAAACAGTGTTTTAAGATAACTGTAAAATAGACCAATAATTGTCTAAATTTGGTAGAATTATCAGTTTTTTGAATTTCAATTTCGATCAAACAAGTATGGAAAAGCATATCTCATTTCTTCAAGATTTTCCCAAGTTGCACTTTCTTCGCTGAACTGGTCCCACTGGACCTTACATTGATTCACTTCGCGATTTCTTAAGTACAACTGGCGAGTTCCCAGCACTCGAATGGGCTTAACCACGATTATTCCTGGGTCTTGGACCTGCAAGGAATTCCAATTCAGCACATGTGATAAATCTGTTACGTATTTCTTAAGCAAAGAAATATGAAAAACATCATGCATTTGTGATAAAGCAGGAGGTAATGCTAGACGATAAGCTACAGGGTTGATTATTTCAACAATTTCAAAAGGTCCCACGTAACGTGGCGACAACTTGGCAGCCTTGCCAAAAGTTATTGAGCTCTTTTTCGGCTTAACCCGAAGAAAGACCTTCTCACCAAGTTTATAATTCCTATCAACCCACTTTAAGTCTGCATAACTCTTTTGCCTATTGGCAGCCTCCTTTAGATGTTCCCGAATCATTTTGATTTGTTGTTCCATTTCCTTGAGGATTTCTGGCCCAATTACCTCTCTATCCTCTACGCTGTCCCAGCTAACAGGGGTTCTACATTTTCTTCCATACAATGCTTCAAAAGGTGCCATTTTTAAAGAGGCATGGTATGTATTATTGTAGGAAAATTCAACCAGCAGAAGGTATTCCTCCCATTTATACTGCTGGTCCATGCAATACATTCTTAACATGTCCTCTAAAACTTGATTGACTCTCTCGGTCTGTCCATCCGTCTCCGGATGATATGCAGAGCTGAAGTTTAATTTAGTTCCCAAGGCCGCATTAAGCGTTTGCCAAAACCTTGATGTCATCCTCGGATCTCTGTCTGATATGATCAATTCGGGTATTCCATGCAATCTGAAAATTTCATGTACAAATCTTCTTGCTAACACTGGTGCATCGTCTTTCAAATTACCAGCAATGAAGTGTGCCACCTTGGTTAATTTGTCAACGACAACCAGGATGATATCATGCTTATTCCTTGACATAGGCAATCCTTGTACGAAATCCATCGTTATCACTTGCCATTTGTACTGTGGAACGCTGTGGGGATACAATAATCCAGCGGGATGCATATGTTCCACCTTAACACACTGACATTCCAAGCAGTGTGTTACAAATTCCACCACATCCTTTTTCATTCCCTTCCAGAAGTATTGCTGCTTAAGATCAGCAAGCATTTTCGTAATGCCAGGGTGTCCAGAAAAAGGTGAATTATGAAATTCAGTTAACAATTTCCTTCTTAAATCATTTTCCAAGGGTATATATACCCTGTTTTCGAACCTCAGAATTCCTTCGCTATCAAAACAAAATCCTTTATACCTCACATCCTTTGGATCTGAAGCAAGTGTTGTTTTGACTTGCTGGAAATAAGGATCTGATTCCAAGGCGTCTTTCACCTCATCCTTAAACTGAGTTCTTAACGTTATAAGAGCAGAGATGTGCTTCCTTCGACTCAGAGCATCTGCCACTCTATTTTCCTTGCCTTTGATGTAGCTTATATCAAAATCATACTGAGACAGAAATTCTAACCATCGTTGCTATCTTGCATTCAGATTGGGCTGAGTAAAAATATACTTCAACCCCAGATGGTCAGTTTTTAACTCAAAAGGTTTGCCTAAAAGGTAATGCCTCCACATTTGAAGTGCATGTACAATGGCAGCGAGCTCTAGGTCATGTGGAGCATAATTTTGTTCATGTAACTTAAGCTTTCTACTTTCATAAGCTATGACATGGTTATTCTGTAACAGAATGCCTCCAAGGCCTTCTCCCGACGCATCCGTTACAACCATAAAATTTCCATTTGGATCTGGTATAGTTAAAATAGGTGCTGAAGTTAACTGTTCCTTTAAATTTTTAAAGGCAGATTCACATTTGTCAGTCCAGACAAATTTCTTATCCTTCTTTTGCAGTGAAGTGATTGGGGCAGCAATTTTTGAAAAATCCTTAACGAACTTTCTATAATATCCTGCCAAGCCCATGAAGCTTCTTACTTCATGCACGTTCTTAGGCGCAGGCCACTCAGTTATAGCTGCGATCTTTGAAGGGTCTACAGCTATTCCGTTCTTGCTTATAACGTGTCCCAAATAATGCACCTCTGCATCATAAAAGGAACATTTAGACAGTTTACCATACAACTTCCTCTTTCTTAAAACTTCCAGCACTATCCTTAAATGTTCTTGGTGCTCTTCGACATTTTTAGAGTATATAAGAATGTCATCTAAGAATACAAGCACAAACTTGTCTAGGTATTCTTGAAAAATATTGTTCATCAAATTCATGAAGGCGGCAGGTGCATTTGTCAACCCAAAAGGTAACACCGTGAATTCATAATGCCCGTACCTTGTCCTAAAAGTTGTTTTATGAATATCTTCTTCCTTTATTCTCAGCTGATGATACCCAGATCGAAGATCTATTTTTGAATAGACTGATGCTCCACGCATCTGGTCGAACAGATCATCAATCCTAGGAAGTGGGTATCGATTCTTAATAGTTTCCTTGTTCAACATTCTGTAATCAATGCACAGTCTCAATGTGCCATCCTTTTTCTTTACAAAAATTACCGGCGCTCCCCATGGTGAGACGCTCGGTCTTATCAGCCCCTTATTCAAAAGTTCCTGTAATTGAGCCTTTAGCTCTACCAACTCGAGGGTGGTCATTCTATAAGGTGCCTTAGATATGGGTTCAGTTCCTGGCTTGATCTCTATTGCAAAGTCAAACTCTCGTTTGGGTGGAAGACCTGGTAATTCCTCCAGAAATACATCTCTGAAATCCCTTAATAATGGATATCTTTCCATGAAATCATTATCTTCCTCAGCATTTTCTATCATTTTTACTGCATACAAGGTGCAGCCTCTATTTTTAGCCCTTTTTAGTTGCATAGCTGTTAGTTTTCTAACTGCAACTTCACGCTTTACACCTTGAATGACTGCTGCTTTCTGCAGGTCGTCAAAACAACAAATTTGTTTTTCATAACAGTCGACCTTTGCCTTATGTTCTGCCAACCAGTTAACTCCAATAATGATATCATATGATCCTAAAGGAGTGACATACAGGTCAACTTCGGTGGAGAAACTGGGCAAGTCAAGAATTGCCCCAAAAAGGCACATTTCGACTGTATGGACAACATTATTCCCATAATGCACTGTCCATGTCTTATCCATTCGTTCAGCCTTTCTTTTTAATTTCATTGCAATTTTAGTAGAAATAAAGCATTCAGTGGCTCCAGTATCAAAAAGTATGACTACAGGTGTACCGAATAACTTACCCGAAACTTCTATAGGCGTAACTTGCTTTTCAGCTTGTCTGTTAGCCACCGCAGCGTGTATCCTATGCTGCTGATCGCGATCATCCTTTTTCAGAGGACAGTGACTCGCGTAATGGTCCTTTCCACAGTTGAAGCATCCTCCAACTGGCCCTTTCCTAGGCTCAAATTTGTTACCAGCTTTGAAGTTATCATTCTGGCTTCCATAGGACTTTTGTCCATTGCCACTAACTTTTGCGAAGCTGTTCCACACACTATTTACAGGTTTGTTCATTACAGATTTCTTGTTGTTATCTACAACAATTTTTTTTTCACACCAAACCTTTTCCAAGGCCCCCTTTTGGGTGCGAGAGATGAAGAAGAGTTGGGAATCTTCTTCCTTATCTCTTCCCTATGAGCAGAAATTGCTCTCAATTTCTGTTCCTGTCTTATTGCCTTTTCGACAACTCCTTCCATGGTGGTTGGTCCGTGGACATCCACTTCACCACCAATGATGGGATTTAGTCCCATTATGAACTTTCGTATTCTGAACTTCTCGTCAGCTTGGTACTGCGGCACATACTTGAGGAGTTTAGTAAACCCTTCCCAGTATTCTGTCACCGTCAGCCTTCCTTGCGACCAGTTCTGAAATTCAGTCATTTTCCTATCAAAATAGAGTTGAGGCAGCCACCGTTGCCTAAAGTAACCCTTAAATTGATCCCAAGTTATGTCTGATTCGACAATATTCAACTCAACCTTACGGTTGTCCCACCATGATGATGCTTCATGAGAAAGCTGATATGCTCCCCATATCGCTTTGGTCTCCTCGGAGAAGTTTCTTATTGCAAAGTACTTCTCCATTTCACTGAGCCAATTCTCAGCTCCGTCCCCAAGGGTTGTTCCATCAAACTTTGGAGGACTTATTCTCTTTATGTCATTTGTAAGTTCAGCTACTAATCTTGCCCTTTTATTTTCAGGATGATTAGGAGCATTCACATTACTATTATCAACACCCGGATTCCCTCCATTGGTGTTGTCCACAGGAGGTGGCTGATCATTTATATCAGCTTCTTCTTCCTCCTCTTCATTGCCCATTGACTGTTGTTCCAAAACAGTCAAACGATCTCTCGTGTCTAGTAGGGCAGCAAGGATTTCATCCAGCTTTTGAGCAGTAGCTGCTTCTCCACCCGGTAACGGGTTGTTCGCAGCATTTCTTCTTGTTCTGACCATTTTCTGTTCAATAAGAAAATGTAAACCTTATTAAATTGTGGACTCATTAGGTCCAAGAGCTGCAACCTTCAGCTCTGATACCAAGATGTAACATCCCCATTTTAAGATACTAGAACAAGGGAATTTTTTTTTTCTTTTTATACAACGTTCCCTGTTATGAATTATATAATTCAAACACACATTCAAGTTTTAATAATTGTTCTCTGTCCAACTAATGCAATTTGGATCACACAATTTCCTTTTAAAACCAATGTTCTCTGTTCACATACTTGCAATATGGAACACACATTCAATGCCATTCAATCATATAACAGTTACCATATGCTGCTGTAAATGACTCGAAGAACTACCGATCTCCCATTTTATGGCTCGGAGTTTCAGCGATCTCTCATTTCATGACTCGGTGACTTACCGATCCTTCATGTTAATCTGTGCATTGTATAATGAATATACAGGGTTCTCTTACCATTTCCGGTTATCGAAGTGATCCATTTAAGAAGCCTATCTGAATATTTGTTACTGATATTCATCTGACATCCTGCATCTTAAACTAGGTGATTAGGACAACGCAACTAGCACTTGCGATACTTTGGCCAAAGATTTTCACATGCTTTGCATGATCATATTCCTAGATGTGGTACACATCATTGGAATACGTCCTTCACCTCACTTCATCTGTTATCTAGAATGGTCTTTCCTGGTCTCTTCCAGTCCTTCCATTTAAGGTCAAGCTCTAATCCCCAACTAGCAATATGAACGAGTATAGGAAGTTACTCATGGTAACTAAAGATACGCAGACATACGGCGTCATCCCTAGACGACTCCGTGTGTCTAGTTACCTTTAGTCCTCCGGAGTCACTCCGTATACGTGATCACATTCCTATCCCCAGCCAAGAACTTAGTATTCAACTTATGTAAACTTGATGAATTAATTCGGGAGGGCATTGTAATATGTCAGCTATAACATTGTGTCATCATGAAGGTCCCACCTTCATGAAGACACCATATTGTAGCTGGCGTATGTCAATGTCCTACGGAATCCTCTCATCGAGAGTACACATCCAGCTCAAGTGTGACTTGGTTATAATCTTAATATTTAAGATCTACTTTCAGCAGCCATGCTGATCCTTAAACCTCGTTCTCGTTACAGTTGTATGTAGCTAAGAGAGACTTAATCTGTCTTCTAGCTTAATACGCATCTCCTCCTTCATACCGAAGGGTTGCATATTCTATTCTTGGTTCCTTTCTTAATCTTCGGACTAATCAGTCCATTATCGATAAACTTAATAAGTTTAACCTATTAAACTTAACCAAGTTTTTCCACAACTGTAAACAAATTCAGAATTCCATCTTATTAGACGTCATTTAAACGAGGTCTAATTTTTAAATGAACTTATTCATTTGTTCTACTTAACCCTACTTAGTTAAGGTCCGTTACAATAGATATGTTTTCCCATATCTATATTTTCTGAATTTAAACATTCGAGGCTATTAACGGAGTCCGAATACAAGGTTCGGCTGCTCCTAAGTTATTTGATATTCCTTAGCTTTCAAGCTAATCCCGAATACCTTTCAATTAGGAGATCATGCTTACCTAAATCCTTTTTAATGTCAATTTAAAATTCATCTTAACCCAAGTATGAACTAATTGTACATTTCAACGTAAAGGTTACATTCAGGTAAGAATAGATGTTATTTCCTTTTAAATTCATCCATTAACATTGGATAATTCCAAATCAAGGAATAATGTTATATTCTCAAACTTATTCAACAATATCAAACTGATATAGTCATTAAAAATATCACACTTTTACTTGTATTCATCCACCAGTTTTACAATCTATACATTTGCCAGTCCAAACGACTGGACTTTGTTTATATCAAACAACATTACAACTCATAAAGATAGAAGGATGTAATTTCTTCCTTTCTCATTTCCTCGTAAGGAAGTAATAGCTATCAAAACAGTCCATCTTCAGTTAATCAAAAGAAGTATCAGAAAACAACCATGTCTTCGTTTGTAATCAAGTTCCATCTGCAAAATTACTTGCACGGGTCAGTTCATTGAACTGAGCATATTAAGCACTTGTCATTAAAATGAGGTGCTTTTAATTAACTGTCTCAATAAAAGAACCCTGCTTTTATGAAACGTTAAAAATGAACATCATCCAAGAATTAAGTACCGAAAAGGATGAACAACATAACAACTCAATCATCTAATTACCATCCCAATCAGACAAAGGATTACTGCCCTCTTTCCCGAATAATTATTACAAGAAGTAATTTCCTTCTAACATTTCCAAATTACAAACATCTGTAAGAACTGAAAATACAATTATGCAAACTGTTGTTCTAATCATAAATGCTGTAATTTCCATTCCCTTACATTAGTTAGAGAAAGATTCACAATTAGATTTTTAAATAAGACTTCCAGCAGAACCATTCCCTTTCCTTTCATGCTACCCGTCTAATTTCAACAATCAAACGCTGAAGGGAAAAGTAAACAACAATTAAATGCAGATGTTTAAAGCAAGGCAGTACAAAATTCATTTCATAACAGTTACAGATTTACCAACGGTATGAAAGAAGAATTGAACACTAATTCAAATTATCCATCCACACTCTTTTTCTTTTCTCTTAGCTACACTGAGTATTTAATCCAGGCGTGATACCAATCAATGGTAACAATTCAAGTGAAATATATAAAATCATTAATCGGATACAAGGAAGAAGGATCATATTACCTCTTTGCACTGTTTAACCAAATATCCGCTATTTAGCACAGACATGATCCAACAATATGATTCTTTCCGCATAATATATTTCCCTTTAAAATAATTCACTCTACAGACATTTACGTCTTTATAACATGTAGATTGTACAGCAATCACAACAAGTCACACTTTCATCCTAATAATGAGAGAATTCACTTTCCAGCAGCAAGGAATAAATCCATTCATATTCTGCTTTTAATGAAAACAATAAAGAATTTATCATCTGTATATTATATATATAAATATATATATTGAGTTCAGCAAGACGCAGCATATAACTTGCATGTTCTACCCAGTCCATTCTATAGACTGGCTATCCTATTCCCATCCATATCAAAACTTCCTTTCAATCAGGCACATACGAATACCAAGAACAAGTAGGTAGAACATCGTATCCATCATAGAGCAAACAATGTAAAGATGCTACTATGCTCTTACTGTTACTAGAAGAATTCATACCTCTTACACTGTATTATAACCAGAGGAACAGTTATACAGCCGCCTTGTCAAATATTTTCACAGCTTTCTATATCCATCAACGCACACAATTCATAAATAACAAATTGCACTTTGTTGTTACCTACAGCAAGTTCAACCCGTAATGCACAGTGAAGCTCTACTGCCATTATTCCAGAATTCAAACAACAGGAAGAGAAAAATTCGTTCCATTAATTATTTCAATAAGAAAACACTCATTTTCCTCAAAACACAACAAGAATACTCAAGTCGAGTTCGTTTTATAATGACAGCTCAAACCAGACATCATACGAATCATTTCATCCTTCCATTTTTACAAAAAAAAGCACAACACTCAGAAATAATGCACGCATAGCTAATACATTCCACCACTCAAACCCATATTGGCAATAGAACGAATGTCCAACACTGTCAAAACAAACTCACACAGCTTGAACAATTTCATTCAATTTACCCATTGCAAAGAAATACCCAATTCAAATTCTTTCCCAACAGACATTTCAACCCGAAAATCACATTAACTAATCAACCATTCCATTCAAAACAGCAACATCAGTAAATTAAATCGCCCCTCAAGAACAGACTTATTTCATTCACCTATTTCACAAAAGAATTATCCAAGTCGTACTCAGCAAGGAAAAATGACTCAACCAAAATCGCTTCAACATAACAATCGAATCAAATAGCCAAAACCCCCATCATAAGAGTAGGGTTGTTTTAATGAGACTATTAAGCAAAAGCAAACGGTTTAAGGAGAAGGGCTTAACATGCCTTTTTTTTTTTTTTTGCGATTTGAAGAAAACCGTGCCCACTGGAGTTGTTTCTCTCCACGGCGTCCTCGGCTAGGCTTTCCAACCAGTCCCCTAACTTCCACAGGCTCCAAAAATAGCCTCGCTTCTCCAAGAACAGAGATAATAACCAAATTACAGCAGGTTCGACAGAACCATGGAAGAACAAAATGCAGAGCAACTAAAAACCCAATGCACACAACAACAAACAAACTTCCTTCCCAAACCTCTTTCCAAGGTGAGCTGGTCGCTAAGACCAATGCCATTGAATGCATTGAATGCATTCCTTTTTCCTTTTTCCTCACGCCACCGCCGACTCAAGTTGGCGAGTTACTAATTTCAAATTTTTGCATGCAATCATGGTTTAGTTTCACAAGCTAGTTGGATACCTCCAACTTTTCCATGTTCCCGCCAATTTTGGCGCTGCAACCTGTAAGGACGCCATTCATTGTCCTAATAAATTTCCAACCTTCCCTCCTTATCCTTTCCTTCCACATGGGTCCATGCGTCCCCTTCCTTAGGTTAGGATTAGTTTAGGATTTTAATAGTCCATATCTAGGTCATTCACCTAGTTCGTAGATTAATAGAATTTATATCTATTTTCACCCTTATAAAATCTAAAATCCATATAGGATAGTAGTTAGGGTATAAGATAAAACTTAGGGGTAGGTTAGGGTTTAATCTCCTAATATTTAATTAATTAGTTTCCAATCAAGTCTTTCCGCCTGACAGTCATATTCAACACAATGCAGGACGTTTCGTCCTATGTTCCACATACCTGTGCCACTTGCATCCAGGTCCTTATCGTCTTACGTTGTCTAGCGTTACAATAGTGTGTGGTTCGAGAATCGAACCTTTTTCATTGGCATCTATGTACCAGATATTCATACCTGTAATCAGGTGCTGCAACCTTTATATCAACCTTCAGTCTGGTTTAGAAGTAAATCGACAAAGCGATCACAAGAAAGCCACAACATACCTTGGATCAATGGAATTGATTCAAGGTGTGCTGTCAATCAGCAAATAGAGTTCATCAAGCATACGATAAGTCTGTTGTCTCATCAGCAATCACACAAGCAATAATAACTTCTGTCCCAAGTAAACAAATTACAGCAAACAAGGGTCCAGATTAGCAACACATTCCTTTAAGATCAAAGATATATCTTAACATGTTTATCTTCATTTCAGCAGTTACAATATTATGAAAAGTAATTACCATGATAACTTACAAAAATCAAGGCTACTAGGACGTGACCCATAAATAGAAGACGAAGGGCTACTAGGATGTGGCCCAAGAATAGAAGAAGAAGAGCTTCTAGGACGTGACCCATAGATGTAAGATGATGGACTACCGGGATGTGGCCCAAGAATAGAAGATGATGGAATACCTGGGGGTGATTCATACATAGAAGATAAGGAGCTAGTTAGATGTACCCCAATAATCAAAGATAGTGGGCTACTCAAAAATGTCCCACAAATAGAAGAGGGAGGGCTACTAGAAGGTGACTGAAACCTAGATGAAGATGAAGGGGTACATGGTGCTAACCCCATAAGAGATTGTGATTGAGGAATTATGATAGACGAAGAGTTATTGGGTGATGATAAGATAGGTCATGGATCTCTGCAAGACCAAGGAGTTTCATCACATAATGAAGAATGTGAAGATGGAAGAATAAGAGGAGGATCAAGTTGCATGATCTGAGGCTCTTCCTCCATTTCTTGATTAAAGGAATCAACCTTTTCCTCACAATATGCAGATGCATCAAATTCTAAAGAGAATCCATTTTTGTAATCTACTAAAGGAATATCTTCATATGCCCCTATAAATGCCCTGATTGTTTCTTCATTCTGAAAGAGATCAATCGGTATGAGTTGTTGATCGATCCCTAGGGGTTTATTGGAAGAAATAGGTTCACTTGGTGTGGAAGGCTTAGAAGATGGTGTGGGGGACGAAGAATATGTGTAGCTAGATGTCTCAGGAGTAGAAGAAGGTGGTGTGGACCTACCTATACAATGGTATGTCGTATGTAAAATAGTAGGATTAAGTCCAAAGTCTGTAGATTGTGACACATGGGTTGATTTAGATGTTTGTCTCAAAGGACTTTGAGTCACATGAATCTTCACAGAAGGAAGATTCCGTGGGGGTGATTTATGAAGAAGGTTCTGTAAAGAAGGGGAGGACTGTGATTCAAGCATTGCATTAGATTAATGATGACAAGGGTCCTGCAAAGAAAGAGAGGACTGCAATTCAAGAATTGTATTATACTTCTGATTGGAGGGATTCAGAGTTGCATGTATCTTCAAAGGAAGAAGACGTTGTTGGGGTGACTGATAAAAGGGGTCCTATGAAGAAAGGGAGGACCACAACATAAGAGTCGCATTAGATGATTGATGAAGAGGATCCTGCAAAGAAAGGGAGGACCATGACTTAGGAGTCGCATTAGATGAATTAGGAGTCTAATTAGATGAATCCAAATAGTAGTTTGGATCTGAATCCTTAGAAGAGTCAGAGGAAATATTTGGATTGGAATCCTCAGAAGAAGAGGAAATGTTTGGATTAGAATTAGAAGAAGAGTGGGGGGAACTTGAATAGTAATTTAGATCAGATGTGTCCAAATCATACCACTAACTATGAGATGAAGGTGGGGAACGAGTTACTCGTATGGGCTCTCTAGCACGAAGAACCAAATGACGTTTAGTTTTGATGGGAATCCTATGATTTGAATTGCTAAAGCTAGGTTCTGTATTTTTGTAAGTATGGGGAACCGCACGATAGTTAGTCATTTTTGCACTGTTTTAAGCACAAATGTCTAGATCTAGATAGTGTGATGGAACTCCTTCAAAGGGAAGGAAGTGACATGTCAATTTGGGTAGGATAAGGACAACCAACCAGACATTGTGTAAGTATGGGGATGTGTGCATGTTTTTTTGAAGAAGGTCTAAGGAAAATAGATATCATGACGACATAATATTGATGAGATAAAAAGGGATTGTCCTAGAAAATAAGTTTTTTGAATGAATAATCACAAAGAACAATCATGCGAGTGTGAAACCTAAAGCCAATCAACAAGGAAATACACAATATGAAAATGCGATGCAAATATGATCAACAAGATGTTTTCATTTATGCCAAGTTCAAGGAAATGAACAAAACGTCAGTAAAAATAAGAAGTCAATGCGATATCCCAATCAAGATATATGATGAGTGAGCTCAAATTTGATTAAGACCTATATCTCAAAAATTTCCAATTACAATTTGTGAATGACACAACAATATCACCAAGATATGTTAACCCACTTTTCGAGAAAGTGAAGTATTGATATTGAGGTGTTATTGATATAACACGAACAAATAGTAACACCTAACACTCTTTGAAATCGAGGTAATAATAGAACTGAACTAAAAATCTCAAAGTATAGCTAGGAATAGTTAAAAATTATGTGTGCAACATAACCATACAATATAGGTATTTATGTCGAGTTTACAAGAAACAAGACGTAAATATCGAAATTGTAGTGATACAATACAAACAAGCTAACTCTTCTAAGGAAGTCTACGGTGATGAACCATGCCTAACTACAATGACGACCTTGACATGGGTATCAAGATCACAATGGCTACCAATGACGTGAAAATTCCTCCACACACTTTAGACGTTTAACTAACCCAACCAAAAACATGGATGGGCGTAAACAGACATAAAAGTGAGAGAAACAGTCGATTGGTAACACAAAGGTAGTCACCCTTATTTTTCTCAACAAAGTGTCAAAAGAATGTGAAGGAAGTAAATCAAGAAAAAAATGATGAAAAATGCTAGCCTCACTTCAGCAGAGTTTCATCTCACCCTAAGGCAAGTAAAAACCAGGTGAAAGTAATATGTCACACATTTCTCAAAAAGAAGGTTCACAACTCAACACTGTTTTAAAATGGTCAAAGTGGGATCCTAGCCAAAGTATATTCTCCTAGGTGGTTCTCTCACCCTAGGTGTTACAAAGTTTCCACGAGCAAGTGTGATTTACCTAAAAAGTCACACTGACTAGTTTGGGAGTATCTCGGCTTTACTTTACCCCCTTCAAGAATAGTAGGCAACTAGTGCGTCTACGTGTACTATCACTGGGGTTGTGACAATGGACAACTTGTAACGCTATCTCACAAAGGAATCATTAGTCGAGTAGGTAGTATGGAGCACTTCCCGTTTCGTCCACAAGGTTCCCTCTTACGTGGACTACTTTGGGGTTCCTAGAACCACCCCTATTGTTGTAGCTTAAGGCGTTATGCCGAAGGGGTTATGTTCTAGTTGAGCGGAGAATTACGTACCCTTTTCCGAAACCTGCAATACAGTGTTTTGAATATGTTTTTCTTTTTATCTTGTTTAACTAGGTGTGGTTTGCTTGAACACCTTTTGGAAACCTGTATAACAACTATATTAGTAGTTTTTTTATTTTGTTTTGGTTCCTCCTTTCTTTGACAAGCGTTTTTAGGTCCTGCACTCAAGCGTTAGTAGTTCTCCAAGAAAATCACATTATTTAAAAGAGGATTAAAAGTTGTTTTTTATTCTCAAGATCATCCAAGGATGCAAGAGAAGAGCATACACAACAAATAATCTAACTAAAAAGTAACAAAAATCTTTTCAATCAATGAACCATACAAAATTCTTGATAAATGTTCATTCCCTTAAACCAAAAGTGAAAGATGAAGTTTTCAATTTACCAAATATTATAAAATGAAGACTAAAGTTGTTTTTGATTCTCAAGATCACCCTAAGGTGCAAGAGAATATCATACACAAACTTTATCCCAACTATATAGAAATGGAAAACTTCAAATCAAAGGACCATTGAAAAATACTTTGTAAAAGGTTCATTCCCTTAAACCAAAAGTGAAAGATGAAGTTTCCAATTTACCAAATGTTATAAAATGAAGAATAAAGTTGCTTTTGATTGTCAAGATCACCCTAAGGTGCAAGAAAAGAGCATACACAAAATTTATCCCAACTATATAGAAATGGAAAACTTCAAATCAAAGGACCATTGAAAAATGCTTTGTAAAAGGTTCATTCCCTTAAGCAAAATGAATAATCAAGTTTCCAAGTTTAATCCCATGTTAACAAGATAGAGATCAAAGTTGTTTTCGATTCTCAAGATCACCAAAAGGTGCAAGAGAAGAGCATACACACGCTTTGGTCTAAATCGAGTAAACATGGAAATACAACATTCATCAAAACATTAGACATGTTAGAAAATGACTAGTTTTAAAATAACAGAAAAACCTGTAACTTCTATAAGTATAAATCCTAAATTTATGTTTTCATTGCATAGTTAACTTCAATACCTTTCCAACACAAAAAAATGGAGTCATTTAGATGTCAGGAGCAAAAGTTATGACCTTCGGAAGATGGATTACGCATATGCTCTTATGCTCATGGGTATGCACTTAAGACATGCACTCAAAAAATGTAAAAAAAAAAGTCCCTTAATCTGCGAATTGGGAAAATGTTGGATTCCAACCAAGATTCAATTTTTACAACAACCGATCAAATTAGTATATGAATAGAAGACTCAATGCTTTTATCAAACATTAACATTCATGCTCAAGAATTTACAGATTTTCAAGAGAATTGACAAAACTAGCATGTAGAATGATGAAAAAGGGATAAGCTCTAAAACATGAAAACATGATAAAATCTTGAAATTTTCTCACCAAGATTAAATTTGAACAGCAACCCACCATATTAATATGTGAATAAAAGACTCAACACTATCAAACAGTAACCTACATGCTCAAGAATTGAATTTTAATTAAAGAAATTGACAAACTAGCATGTAATGTAACACTTTGAACTGTTGTTACTTCCTCCTGAGCATTCAAGTGTTGATATATGATTTCTTCTGTAAAAGGATGTGTTCCTTTGATTGTGAAGTCATGCTTGATATGGATTGTATCTTCTTTGCAATTGAAGATCTTTGACTGAGTCAGAATATGATTGGACTCTTTTATTTCTTTCATTTTTAGCACCTGAGTTTAATCTGATCTCGGAATGAATTGTGGATTTATCCATCTATAAGACTTAGCCTTGGATCAGTGGCATTGATCCAAGAGATGCTTTAAGTTTATTCTGGATGAACAAAAATTATAGACCTTACGCAGGTTGCAAGGTCTGAATGTGTTGAATAAGCTATTCTGGAGTCTAACTCAGGCTGATCGTGTTAAATGAATTGGTTCCCGATATCGTAATATCAGGAAGGTCTTGATCATAGGCTAGGTAATAAGTTCAAATACATTTATTCAACTAGCTTATTGGCAGTGCTGGAGTGAATCCTTTTCGTGAATGTATGTCTGTAGGTTCTTATTCTGAACGATTTTAAATGTTAGACCTAAACTGGATTTATTAAGGTTAATAACCTAAACCTAAACTATAACCTATGGGTTAGATTAGTGTTAATCTAACCTAGCCCTAAGCTATAAGCTAATGTTCTAAGGTTAGTGACCTAGCACTAAGGGAGGTTAGACTAAGTATCATCTTAAATCCTAACCTATGTTTCTAACCTAACTAATGTTAGTGGAGGAAGGGGACCTATGAAGGGGTGCGACCCATGGGCGGTAGTTTCTATGGCATTAAATGAAGGATGGATAAGTATGAAGGACAGGGATTTGGTGGAGGTTTCAAACGGCTATCTGAGGCCGACGTGGCAGAGTCACCAAAGTTAGAAATGGTCTTTGACTTGCATTTGTCCATCGCCAACTATGGCAATCGGTGGCAATGGAGATTGAGCGGGAATTTTGGAGTTAATACAATTAATGAACTCGGTCTTCGAGCTCGGATTTCTCGGGAAGACATGCAAAATGGAAAACTGGTAGTTTGTTTGGTTTTTCATGCGCTTCGGTTTTCTCTCTGTTTGATCACTGGTTCTTCGCACCAGTCTACTTGGTGTTGCATGGCAACTATGAGTGTAACTAGCTCTTTTCTCTGTCAAGGAAAGTTTATAAGGCATGGAAATAACAAATTATTGTTGTTGAATCTAATGTGGAAAAAGAGGAGAAGGCTCGAGCTCTTTCAGTGGTCTTCTTCAGATTTTTAAGCGGCATTACCAGGCATGTTAGGCCCTAACTTTTAAAAATCTTGCTTTCTTTCAAATGATTTCATTAGAACAACTCTGTTCAGATGATTTCAATTCAGTTGGTTTTTATGGTAGCATTTGTGTGATTTGGTTGCTGTATCTTCTTCTGGCTTAGATTTTTCAAGTTTAGAACCCTTGATGGGTGTGCATTGTATTTCGAACGGTTTTCTACCTTGCCGTGTTTTTATTTGGTTAGATTTTGTTGAAATGCTTGCTAGGGTAATACTTTAAGTTAATTCTGTTGGACTCCATGCTGTGTTTATACTTGGTTGATATCGACTTCTGTAGAAGTCCTTGTTGTTTATTTGCAATTTTTGTTTGGATAAAATCCGTTGAAAGTTTGCAATGGAATACTGTATGACAAAAATGGACTCTTGTGGGAGTCCTTGAATAGTTTAGATTTTTTAACTGTTGTAGAAGTTTAATCGAGAATACTATATTTGGAGTTCGATTCCTTTTGGAGTCTTTGAAAGACCCTGTAACATACGTTTCTACTTTGTTGAAGTACAGTCGTGAATACTGTATGCTTATTGCAGTGATATCGTTAGTAATACTTGAAGTTCTTTGATATGTATTCGTCTTGTATCTTTCTACTTCTGTAGAAGTTTAGTTGAAGAATACTTAATGATATTGACTCCTTGGAGTCCTGGAGGCATATATTATGTTTTCTTCTGTAGAATCTCAGTTGTGAATACTGTTGGTATTGATCAGTTGAGTTGTTGTTCGCATGAAATCAACTTCAATCTAAACCTTGTTTGTGAGCATTAGTTGTATGTTGATACTGTTGGAGATTTGATATGTTGCGAGTTGGCTTGATTTTTGATTTAAACCCTTGCTGTGTGTGCATAACGTTCAGACTCCTTTTTAATATTCTTGTGTCCCTTTCTGTCTGCTTTTGTGGAAAGTTAAAGGAAGGGCTTTCTTTATCAAACTTTACTTGGTTTGAGACTTTGTTTTTGTAATCTGCAGTAGCTTGGCATAGGAGGAAACTCTGAGGAAAATACTGTTATGGAATTTTGAAGACTTCTTGTGATTATTCAGTTGATGGCTAATATAAGTATGGTATAAGAATTTGTTCCAGTTAAATGAGGTTGTGCATGTTGTGTTAGATTCAGTATGAATATCACTATATATGCATAAGGAAACATCATTTGTTTAATGTTATTGAGCCTCTTGTTTGACTGTGATAAAAAGGTTGTTCTTTTGATTTCGGCCTTGGGATTAAGTCCTTGCGGTGTTTTAGTAGGGATTAGATTGAGCTGTATGTTGCTGAGTGAAAAAGATTGTTGTCGTGTTTGTGCATGGATTACATCTTTTGTTATTAAGGTTATCTAGTCTTGTGCTTGACTGAGATAAAGAGTTAACAGCTGTGCCTTGACAAGCGATTGCGCTGGTTATTCTTCATTTTTTTGAACAATATGGAAGGTTATGTGGAGTCTATATGATGGATTATTTATCACTGCCTTGTCACGATAGCTACTGTGTTGTTTAAGTAAGTTACAGGCAATTTTATATTTGTATCTTGATTGAACTGTAATTCTTTCTGTGGTCTCGACTGGCTTAGTCATAGGCGTATAATGTGAATGCATTAATTCTTAAGTGGTATAGTCATGAACATGTTAGGAAGGGACATCTGAATGTCTCAGTTTCCTTCTCTTCTGCTGTAAAGTATATGTTGATATAAATATATTTGATTGTTGGAATTGTTAGTAACATACTGTTGGATTCATGAATTGTTAGGATATTCATTTTGTTGAATATAATGGCCTGTTCGATGTTGCTGTACTTGGGATTCAGATGGATAGTTGTTTTGGATACATTTTTTCTTCTTGGTCACTAATATTTAAGATGAAATATTTGAAAAGTATCTAGGACTATTTTGTAACTATAATATGAGTTACGCATTTATAGTCATATTTGTATTACAGGAGCATAGTCTGAATTATGTTTACATGTTTTGTGAAATGATTTCATTTAAACAGGTTTTTAATGAAAACAATTGATGGATTGCAATTGTTTTAAGAGTTAGTGCTTATCATGCTCAGTTCATCGAACTGACCCGTGTTGACAATTTTTGCAGATGGTTGCCGTAAGTGGTAAAAGCACACGCAGATCTGATAGGATGTTCAGATTGTTTAATTTGGTTTTATGATGAATTAAAATTTGATTATCTAAATGTACTACTTGAAGAAAGATGTTCTTTTGCTGTTGAGTATTGTATCAAGTATGCTGAATGCATAAAATGTATTTGATTAGCTTGAAAGGAATGAAAAGAGGTATTTGTTACTTATGTGTTTGTATTCGTATCTTGATGGTTTGACCTTCTTCGGTTCGAATGATCTTGAGAGCATTGTTATTATTGTATAATTTGGAGACTTTTGTGATTATCTAAGTAAGCTTGCAAGATTATGTGACTGAATACTTATGATTGTTTAGTAGTTCTTGTATGTTCTATCTAAAGCTAAATTGGAATTTAGATCACTGTCTTTCTGGAAGCTAGGGTTAAAATAAACCTGAGCAGGAAGCTAAACAAGCTGAATAAATTATTACTTCCTAGTCTTGATCTAAGTCAAGACAACGTTTAATTGGATTCTTAATCACTATATCTCGATACTAATAAGTAAGATATAAATTCAGTTATGAGAACTAATATAAACCTAAAAAGGGTTTGGTTAGCAATCTCATGTGAAGATTATGGGTTATTGTCCAATTTCGTTGATTTAGAATTATGTATATTCTATGAACTCCTATGTGGGACCTCTAGTCTTAATAACTTCTGTTGTGTAATGGGTTTTATTAAGAAAGGTAATTCTAAGGTGAGGAACCCAGGGATTGGGAAAGGACTAACCTTAAGGGAGCGTCTTTTAGTATAATTTTAACTCAACGTGTGTAACACTTATAAATGAGTAGATCTTTTCGAGGCGGTTTTGAAGGATGACGGCACAAGTCAACTGCAGGGTTGTACCTTCGAGAAGATTAGGATCTTCTCGAAGATACAACAATGCAGGTGACTTATGGCGACACCCTTTGCATTGATCATTAATATTTACACCTTAAACTCGAACAAGTTTTACTCTGGGACTAATTAGGAATGTGGTCATGTTATAAGGCTGCCCTTAGGAGACTCGGGGTATCTTGACACATGGGTTAACTAGGGTTGACCCAGTATGTCAGCGTATCCCTAGTCCTCGGGAGCATCCCTATAACGTTGTCATGATTACTAATCCATTCCTGAGTGAATAACTTGGGACAGGAGAGACTGACAGAAGTCAGTATAAGACATTCTACATAACATAGGAATGGGGTGAAGGACGTATTCCAGATTGACGAGTATGCCGTCAAGGAATACGAGACATAAGCAGTATGTTTCAAATATTTGGCCAAAGTATCGCAAGCTACTGATTGCGTTGTCCTATGTCACCTAGTCTAAGGGATGAGATGCCGATGAATAATGGTAACAATTATTCAGATAGGTTCCTTGGACAGAGCATTCTGAATCCCAGAATAGGGAAGAGAATCGCAAGAGTGAAGTGTTAAATAAAAACGCCAACTCTTAATACTCATGAATAGATCGGTAGATTACTGAGTCATGGAATGAATAGATCGGAGGTACTCCGAATCATTACAGCTGCATATGGTTGTCTGTTATAAGAATGGTTGTTTTTGATTTGTGAGTTCTAAATTATGTATTTAGAACCAGGAAGCATTTATCAAAAAAAAAAAATTTACTTGTTCTAATGTACAAAAATGAGGATGTTACATGTAAAATGTTGAGAAAGTAAGCTCTAAAAATGAAAACATGGAGAAATCTTGAAATTTTCCCATCAATTCAATTGGTTGACAGGACTTCACCTCCTTCATACCTACAAAGGAATTACCCTCTTATTTTGAGCCCTTACATGCAAACTCAACAAAACAAGTTAAATCAATACAAGTTAGATCAACATGTGTAAAAGAGGGTTATAACCAATTTGAAATAAAAGTTAACTGATACAAAAATAACATTGAAATTAAGTGCACAAGGACAATGGAGTAATTCCCACCAGGGTGCCAAATGTGAGCATGATACTTTGCTCAATGCTAAATCATGAAGCAAGAATCAACACCTAAAGGATAGTTCTACAATTTAGCTCTGGAGAAAAGCTATAAACACCATCATGATTTAAGAAGTGAGACAAGGGTTAGATGCTAGTGTATTCATCAATACAAACTTTGAAATAAGTCTAACAATGCTAAATATCCAGAAACTCCTCTGGATTCTCTAACAAAAAATGAATGAATAGACCTAAGATAAGTCTCCTATGGCTATCAAAATAGTTGTGCTTCAATGTTCCAAGAACCTAGGAATGGAGGCTAATCAAAGCTGGGCTAATTCAAAGACCCTTCTTGACACCATATCCATATGACCCAAGCACTTTAAGAAAGAAGCTTACCACTCTTCAAAATGATGAATATCTCTCTAAAGGGAAAGGTGCAAGCTCTTAGTCTCTTGTGCTATATGCTTTGCATTTTCTCTCTAAGGAGAGGTGTAAGTAAAAAAATGTAGGTGGAGGGCTCTTTATATAGCCCAAAGGGATAAATGATTCAACACATTCTCATGATGTTTTAAAGGTACCAACAGATTAGGAATGGATAAGGTTGCTTTAGAAAGGTAACCTTACTTTAGAAATTTTAATACATGTTTAGAAGTTCATGGGAGAAGATGGGGGTGTTTTAGGATTAATCAAAGGTGATGAACTAATAGGTAGATGTAAGCTTATAGAAGATATATTAGAGGAATATTAGTTGATTTAGGCTATTGAAAAGGGGGTTTAAAAATTAAATATTGATTTATTGGTTAAATGGAAGGGAAATGCTAATTAATTAATAATAATTAATTAGTCTAGGTAGAAGGGGTGACACATTAATTAATGGAAGGTTGTTTAATTAGGGCATTTGTTTGGATATAGAAACTTAATTAATTAGCTTAGTGTAACAATTAATGATGATAACCTAGGGAAAATGAGTGCATTTTGACGATATGTCATTGATTTGCGAAAAAGGGGATATTTAGATGCAATTTATTGTATTTAAATTGTTTCCCACCATGCGTAAATTATAGGTGTCTCAATTTGAGGGTTATTGCATTTTTCTTCCAAATCATCTCTTGATTAGGGCTTTGTTTTTACCTTGAGATTAGGATGCTCAAATCCATGACAATGTGAGTGCCCAATTCCATGGAACTGACCCTATCAGATTGAATCATATTTCATAGTTAGATCCGTCCCCAATAACAAACCCATAACATACGCTTTAGATGTATAGATGTAAATGATGGAAATCCATTCAATAAAGGCATGCTACTTTCACAATTCATTGAGGAGGGACTCCCCTAACCTGTTACATGGATTTGGATGCGTTCAAACCATTTTAGAATAGAAACTTAAGACGTTCTTTTTCTAGGTTTTGTATAAGTGTATTTAAGTTCCTTATGCAAGAGATTTTTATCATTCCTTTGTTAATTCTTCTTGAAGGCGAACAAATAGTCAGTGTATTGCTAAATCATGGTATAGTCTGA
The DNA here is from genome assembly GCA_019776745.2 of Taxus chinensis. Classification (NCBI taxonomy): domain Eukaryota; kingdom Viridiplantae; phylum Streptophyta; class Pinopsida; order Cupressales; family Taxaceae; genus Taxus; species Taxus chinensis. The sequence continues at coordinate 6,440 of JAHRHJ020003730.1, read as the reverse complement.
ACTACAACCTTAGCGTTCTCAAACAGTTTAGGATGTTTCTTCTAAATATTCAAATTCTAGATTCACATGTACCTATAGTGTTTCAATCACTGTTGGGGATACCATTTCAGAGTGGATAAGGTGCATCCTGGAAGATCTGATCAAGACATCGGTTACACCCATTGGCTGTGAGTGGAAGGAGGATTTGGAAATCATTCAAAGAGTGGAACAGTTTACCCATTAAAAGGGGTTATGCATTTACATCACTTTCCAAAGACCAGTCTCATGTCACATCACTTTTTCCATTGATGTTATTAAGCATCCCCAGATTTGGCAGTAAAGAATATTTTCCTTATTTTTCTTCATGGGAAAATTAGTCTCAAAGGGGATTTTGAGAGAAAGTAGCCCATGGTATCTAGGATTTCCCTGAAAAGCCCTCAGATTCAAAAACTATCAATTAGTATTCTATTTGGGGATTCCAGAGGAATTTATTTGTTACTTGATGCATATTTTTAGAGGGATGGCTTTCTAAGGATTTATGTTTTTTATTCTTTGTACCTTTTCTGAAGCAGCCTCAAGATTAGTGCAATTTCCCATATGGTACTAATGATCTAAAAAACTTTTCCCTTATTTCACAACTATATTAACAAATAACCTAGTCTGTCCATTATGGTATCCTTATCACCAGCTACCCATCTATTTTATTGGAGATAACTTCTTGAGATGAGGGAATTATTCTATATGTTTTAAGGGGCCAACCCCCTTCCCCTTTGTATTTTGACCATATGCTAACATTAAATCGAAGAAATCTCAGGTTCTCTGAAAGGTATACAAACATGCCCGTGGTTCTATTTCCACGAATCTTAAGTGATTTAGTTCATCACCCCAGAATGGTTCCATGCTAATTCCTACATGGAATGATTATCCCACAGATGGATAATGTTTTCCAGTTGGTCATTCCCACTGTGAATGGGTGCATGATATTACCTTGTAGCAATGAGCATTTTCATATAAATACCACAACTTACCCCAAAATGTTCACCCTCCTATATGATCCAAAAAATTCATGTCTCCATGGACCTATAGGCTACAATTTCCCACCTTGTGATGTGGAACCTTTACCCCCATTTCAAACTATAAAACATATTCAAGAGCATGGAGGATTGTATTTAACCAAAATCATCTAGCCCCTGCATGCCAGACTAGATAATTTTGAATACCCTTCACATATACATACTTTACAAAGAAACTGGAGTTTCATGAAGCTCATTCATGTTCTTGTACATTGACCCTATTTTCCTGAGTCTTAATTAATCTAAAGGAGAAAAGTATATGTTCATCTTAAATGAGTCTGGGTTTAGGTAGAATAAAAAACATTGTTAGACCCATCTTCAACCATCAAACTACCAGTATTTACCTAAGGATAAACTATTGGTGAGGGTTGATTATAGACACGTTTGAGAATCTTGTTGATCATTGGTGATAAAAATCAATGTTAGACAACTATCATTTTGAGATTATGACATAGAGATCAATACAATCAATTCTTTCCCAGAACTTGCTCGATGAGTATTGAGGATCATGACCAAATTCAAGATACAATAGCTAATGTTGTTGCAAATCAGCAGCACCCCTAAGGATGCACTATCAACTTGTACTAGTTTGATCATACTTTAGGGCATCCAGTGTGATTGCACAACATTGAATCCTTTCCCCAAGTGTGGGACTTTACAAAATGAGAAAGGAATCTCTAGATTAGAGGTTGGTTCCTCAGTTCCTCTGTTTTCAAATTTTCACTTTACAAGTTGCAGAGGTTTTTCCAAATCTACCATAAATTCCAAAGGAGACAGGGGTAGAGAATGCATAAAAATAAAAACTAAACTGCTAATAGGTGATGCACCAAAGGAGTGTTGACACCCATTTTTTACTTCTGCAAGATTGACACAGAGATAATTGCAACAATGAGTACATCATGCACAAACCAATAATTTTGTAATGAAGAGATCAAAATGAAGCAAACAATACATGAGAGGATTTAAACCCCAATCACAGAACCATACATGTTATTTTCAACATCAAAATTTGATTACAATACATTAATGAAGAGGTAAAAAACAAAGGTTACAATCCATCTAGGGAAAGGTCTTGATAACTCCACAAATTCCTTACAAGTCAGTGAAAGAAGGGGCCTGCAAAACAAAAATGTCCAACCCTTTGAAAATGAGCCTTGTCTCTAGCCCATTTTACAGTGCAAGGGACAAAAGGAGAGAGAAACTGAGAATTGGGAGCTTTCAACCATTGACCAAAACTGCATTCCAAAAATTTGCATGGTGAGAATCCTTGGACCCATCCCCTGACATTATTTAGCACATGCTTAACATAAAGCTCCCAGCCCATTCTATATCAATTAAAAAGGTGAGTTTCCGAAAATTGTCATTTTGTCCATCCGAGCTCACTTGCCAATATGCAGTTTCAATTTTTTACGTCCTAAACTGCCACTCAAAATTAAGGAAATTGACCCTGGATGCCTCGAGATTGTTTTTGACCAATTTTCCATTGCCATATAAAGAACGCCTCCGAAAATATGAGCTAATTGGGGTTCGAAACCCTATGGCGATTTGAAGTTTTAGGGCAAATTAACAGGGCTCGAAATGGGTTCTGGCGGGCAAAAATTCGAAACCCGCTGAATATCCCAAACTTTTTGGTTTTCATTTGGAAAATTCGTGCATCAAAATTTCCTCCGTGCTCCACAACTCCTGATTTTCACGTGAAATTCATTCCTGATTGGCCTTTGAATGGGGTTTTCCAATTTTTCCAAAAAACTCCGTCGAGCCATAACTTCAAAATACTTGGAGTTAGGAGGAAAAATTTACCTTTCTGGAAAGCTGAGAAATGCTTTCTATTCCAATGGTGCCATTTCTAGAAGGTTTTGAGTGCCTAAAAACCTTTGATATTATGACTGAGGCACAAGAGAGGGAAGAATGAAAGGAGTTAGCCACAAAATTTACCTGAGCAGGGAACATTTTGGATAACAATTTGGCGACTCAGAGGGGTCATCTGCCTGCTAGATGAAGATACCATTGCCTGAAACATCCATTGGGCATGGAGTCATTAAATTCTCTGTTCCCTTCATATTCTATAACCCAATGATTAGAACCTGCTAAAGGAACCTAGATGGATTCACCATCTGATGGAACAAAATGCAACTGGAGAAAACATAATCAACCAGGAACAACAATAACTTGTGCCAAAGCACTTAGGGAAAGAAAACCTAACTACAACAAAACAATGTGCATACTCGCACTTGGAGGAATTGAAACCTAAGCTAATATTTACAAGGGGAGAATTTTTTCTTTTAGTAGCAATGTTTAAGATAGATTCCATATTGACTGGAATCTAGGAGTTCTTCTCCATCCAATGTAGACAATTGGAAAGCATTGCTAATTCTTACACTTTGTGACCATGTAGGGGCCACTCCAAATGGCATCAAATTTGGAATGCCTTTCCTGGTTTTGCTCGATCTGCATCCCATTTTAGAACCATATTCCCCTTCTTGAAAGGTCCTTGCTCTTGGCCTTCTTATCAAAGGTCTTCTTGATCAAAGGCCTTGATCTTTCTCCAATTGACTTGGAGATGCATGCTCTCTGATTTCTTCCAATTCCATCAACTCTGCATACCTAACCTCCATTGGCCCAAACTCAACAACTCCAACTGCTTCATGAACTCCAATGTTAGCAACTCAAGTGATATAGGAAATTGCCTCTTTTCCATAGACAAACTTGTATAGGAGCTTACCCGTAGACCTCTCTTGGGAGTTATTCTATCAGCCCATAAGGCTGATTTTAGTTTGGTATGCCAAGTTCTCTGATTTTCATCAAGAGTCCTTCTAATGATCCTTAACAAGTTTTTGTTTGTGGACTCTGCCTGGCCATTACCTTGAGGGTAATAGTTTGATGAAGTGCTCAGGTAGATCCATTCTTGACAGCCCATTCTATAATCTTGGAACCTATGAATGCCAATGCATTGTCTGAATGATAATAGTGCCAGGCACATCCAAATTTGGTCACTATTCCTTCATAGAAATCTAGGATATTAGAATCATTTGCCTCTTTGAGCGCTACTGCTTCAGTCCACTTGGTGAAGTAATCTATGTTGCTGTCAGAATCCATTTGTGGCCTTGGCTTGAGTTTGGGATTGATGACCCCAATGAAGTCCAATCCCCATTGCATGAATGGTTGGTCAACTGAAGATTGGGTGCAATGGAAGTGCTAGCTAGTTTTTCTTTGCCTGTGAAGAATGCACAATTCTTACACCTTTTGATCCATGTATAGCAATCACTGAACATCTGTGGGCCAATAATACCCTAGCTTCATGATCTTGAGAGTTGTTACTCTGGGGGAAAATGACCGCCAGCTGCTCTCCATCCATGGAACTCTTGTAACACCCTCTCGATTTGATTTGTCCCAATGCATCCTCAATAGAACTCCATTGATGTCTTTCTTGAACAAAACACCATCAACAAGCACATATGGAATGGCTTGTAACCTGAAGTATCTCCTCTTTTTGCTTTGTTCATTCTAGAGGGCATAGGCCCGTGTGCTTAGGAAGTGCATCATATTTGAGGTCCAACAAGGAGTGGGTACATCATCATTCTTCAGTGTTCTTGACATCCTGTCTAGTAAGAACAACCTCTTTTTCATCACCTGCCCCAACTTTTGTTTACTCAAGGCTAGCTGTTCACATAGTCCCTTTCCACGTACTAGTTTGGTGACCTTGATCTCAATGTCATACTCCATGACACGAGTGATCCAACCTGCTCTCTTTCTCATTCAAGATCCTTGTTGAGGAGGAAGTCCTTAACTCCCGCATGGGAGACCAGCAACTGGATTTTGTTGTTTGAGACTAAATGCTTGAATTTCTTTAAGCTCCTAATTACTGCTAGGACATGCTTCTCAATGAAAGAGTACCTAGTCTCGTATAATCCTCCAGGACCTTGACTGAAGAAAGCAATTGGGTTGTTCTATCATCCTTCTTTGTTCTGTTGTACCAAGATTGCAGAAATTGTGTCCCCACTACCAAAGGCATATAGCATGAAGTCCTTGGAGAAGTCTGGGTTGACGAGAGTTGGAGCTTGAGATATGGCCTCTTTGATTTCCTCAAAACTTTCTTTGCCTTCAGACTGTCCACTTAAATGCCATGCTCTTCTTTAACATCAGTGTTATTGGTTTTACAAGAGGCTGCAAAATTTGGGAACAAACCTGTGGACAAAATTTATCCTTCCCAAGAAGCTTTGAAGAGCCTTTTTGTGACTTGGCAATGGCAAGTGCTCTTATGGCTTCAACTCTCTCTTGGATCAATTGCTCAATCCTTCCTTTGAGACAATATGGCCTAGAATTTTCCCTCATGGGCCAAAAATATGACATTTTTTGGGATTCAATGATACCCCAAATCTTCTACATCTTTGAAATACTTGTCTCAAATGAGAAGAGGTGATCTGCTGCATTTTTTGAGAATACAGTGATGTCATCAAGATATATTAGCAACAATTTTGTTGATCAACCCCTTGAATGCCATGTCCATTGCCCTTTGGAAGGTGGCTCCGGCATTTGATAGCCCAAATGGCATCTTCTTGTAGGCATAAGTCCCCCATTTGGTGGTGAAGGCTGTCTTGAATTGATCATCTTCTTTCACCATCACCTGATTATACTCTGAGTAGCCATCTAGTAGAGAGAACCTCTCAGAACCAGATACTACTTGCAATATTTGTTCCATCGAAGGAAGTGGGTAATGATCCTTGAGAGATGCCCTGTTGAGGTCTCGGAAGTCCACACATAACCTAATTTCTCCGCTCTTCTTCCTAACCAGAACCAAGTTGGCACCACCCAGCGTAGAGTGCTTGATTGGGAATATAATGCTTGCCTCTATTAGCTTGTTAAGCTCTTTCTTCATTAGAGGCTCAATGTGAGGGTTGACTGGTCTCTACTTTTGCCTGATGGGCTTAGCATCTGGATCCAATTCTATTGTATGTTGTGCCAAATTTGGGATTGAATCCTCTTCAAGTCTTCATAGCTCCAAGCGAAGACATCTGGAAACTCTTGGAAAAGCTGCATGAAATCATGACCTTTCTCCTGCTTCAGTGGCCATCTTTACCAATTTGAAGTGTTTTACCTTCCCCAACAAGAATTGGCTCTGAATCTTCTCTCTTGACCTATATGTTAGCATTTCTCCTTACGAAACTGGTCGTTAGGGTTGAAGAATAGACTCCAACGTCACTAAGTCCCTTACGAAGCTTGTTTGTCCGCAGCTGCACTACTTGATCCCCATACTGCTGCTCTAATTTATCCTGATTTCTAGCCGAGAATTCAGCCTCTTCTTGTAAGAAAATTGACGATCTGTTGGTCAGTTCTCAAACACCTGCCAGCTTGTGTTATTATCTGGAACTGACTGGCCTCACAATCACA
>JAHRHJ020003729.1:0-124090 GCA_019776745.2 Taxus chinensis | reverse complement strand
AAACGGGATATGATGATGGAACAAAGCTAGATCTGGAGATACAACAACCAAAATGAAAGAAACCACAAGGCAATGATGGGTTCATTCATACTTCTCTATTTTCTATTTCATGCATATGTACCTCTTACTTCAGTAGTTGTAATTTACTCTTCAGTTACATCCCATGGCTTGTGTGGGAACATTTGAAATTCCTTATGAATAAAACATTGAATTATGAAACTGAGTTGTGTATTTCTTTCTGCATTTCAACTTTCTAAATGGATTGCATAATGAATTAAACAACTCAATAATATAATTGAATGTCTTAATCCTGAAGGAAAGAACCTTAAAAATACCTGTAACATTAAGCAATGAACTCTGACTGTTATAATCTACAATTATGATTGTTGTTATAAAACTTAACACTTCACCTATTCTACAATTCGATGTCTTCATCAAGATAACACATTTTTCCTTCAGGAATTTGTGTTCTTTTGCTAAAGATAATCATGAAATTGCAGACTATGCAATCTGTTACATTTTGTGACAACACACATAGCTACAAATTTCATGTAATCATTAATTAATCCAACAGAAACAATATTGAACTGAAAGAAACTCCCCTAGCATAGGTTCACTTCACCAATGCCATCTATCGTAACTAATGTCAACATTTCTAGCGATCCTACGGTGAAAGCTTCCTACTAGCTTGTAAACCAGTGCCTTGCTCTTGTCCATTAGGCATGGAGTCCAAAGAATGTAATTAAAATATGTCTTTCTAAAGGTCCAACCCTTCCAAAACGAACTAAAACTGGAAAGGATCTGGTAAACCAAATCACGTGCATGAATACACTTTATTGAATTGAAAACCATTGTAATGTGTAGGAACTACACTTATTGAAGGGAAATCCTACTCTAAACAGACACTATAATATTTTCAATAACAGCGTTTGAGAAACATACCATTCACAGGAATGGGAAGTTCCTCTCCATCCAACCTTAAGAGCTGAAAAAACATTATGTTATTTGCAAGTTGAAATCATGTAAGGACCACTCCAGATCATATCGAACTTCATGTGTTTTCCTAGCTTTGCACGATCAACATCCCATTTCAACACAATATCTCCTTCATTGAAGATTATGAACTTAGTCTTCTTATCAAAAGTTTTCTTCATCTGATTTTAATTCTTTTCCATGTTCACCTGAGCTTGATCTCTCATCTCTTGTAACTTCATTACTTCTGCATAACGAAATTGTAATGGTTCATTCTCAAGTAGCTCCATTTGATGTAACAAATCTAGTGTAGACAACTCAACTGAAATAGGCATTCTTGCTTCTCTTCCGTAAACAAGATTATATGGTGAATTGCCAACTGATCTTTTAGGAGTAACTCTGTTAGCCCAAAGTGTTGAATTCAACATTAGATGCCAAGCTCTTTAGTTATATTTGAGTGTTCTTCTGATGATACTTAAAAGATTCTTGTTAGTACTTTCAACTAACCCATTACCTTGTGGGTAATAATTAGATGAAAAACTTAAATAAATTTTGTGGTTGATGGCCCAATCTATTACCTTTGAACCAAGAAATGCTAAAGTATTGTCTGAAATGATAGTTGCTGGAACACCAAATCTGTAAACTATACATTCATAAAAGGATAGTATCAAATTTTCATTAGCATTTTTCAAGGAGATTGCTTCAGTCCATCATGTAAATTAATTTGTAGCAAGTCAAAATCCACTTGTGTCCTTGTGACAAAGATGGGTTTATCATGCCAATAAAATCAAGACCCCACTGCATAAAAGGCTGATCCACTGAAATAGGTTGTAAGGGAAGTGAAGCTAAACGTTATTTTCCAATAAAGAAAGCACATTTCTTACACTTTCTGATCCATTAGAAACATTCTTTGAATATGTTGGGCCAATAGTAACCAGCTTTCATAATTTTTAAGGTTGTGGTACGTGCTGAAAAATGACCTCCTATAGGTCCTTCATGGAATTCGAATAATAATTGTTGAATTCTATCATAATCAACAAATCAAAGCAAGATTCCATTTATATTTTTTTAAAATAACACACCATCAATAAAAACATAAGGTATAGCTTGTAACCTAAAATACCTTCGTTTATTATTGTCCATACCTTCCGGATAAATGTCGTGTCGTAGATAGTTAACTAAATCAGTCATCCATCTTGATTCTTGAACTTCTTGAACAAGCTCAGGTTGCTAATTTTCTGGTTGTACCATGACATCTGATTGTTGATACGTAACTTCAGCATGTTGTTTTGGATCTTTTGATTATGTAGCCTGTTATTTTTTTATATCAACAATTAGATGTCCACACAAACCTTTACCTCTAATTGTCTTTGCAATGTACGAATATCAACACCGTATTCCATGATTTTTGTTATCCAACCTTCTCTTTTCTCAATGAATTCTTTATTTAACAAGAAATATTTTACACTTGGATGAGACACAAGAACATGAATTTTGTTGTTTGAAAGCATGTACTTAAAATTCTTTAGTCTTTTGACTACTGAAAGTACTTGTTTTTAAAGAAATTTGTACCGTATTTTGTAATCATGCAAACTTTGTCCAAAGAAAGCAATTGGTTGTTTGATATTTTCATCATTATCCTGAGTTAATATGGCTAAGATTGTTTCAGCTCCTGCAAGTGCATGCATTGTAAAATATTTATCAAAATTTGGATTTGCAAGAGTAGGAGCTTGAGAGATGGCTTATTTAATTGCTTCAAACCATTCTCTCCCTTCGTTGGTCCAAGAGAGTCTTTTCTTTCTTTAACATAGTTTTCAATGGTTTAACCAATGCTGCAAAATCTGGAACCAATCTTCTAACGAAGTTGATTTTTCCCATAAAACTCTGTAATGCCTTCTTGTGATGAGGCAATGATATTTGTGATTTGCACTTGTGCAAAAATTGGTGACTTGAAACTTTGTTACGATGGATAGCATTGGTGAAGTATACCTAAGCTAAGGGAGATTTTTCAGATAATATTGTTACTACTGAATTAGTTAAATGATTACATGAAATTTGTAGCTATGTGTGTTGTTACAAAACGTAACAGATCACATAGTCTGTAATTTCATGACTATCTTCAACAAAATAACACAAGGCCCCAAAGGACAGTTGTGTTGTCTTGATGAAGACATTCAATTACAAAATAGGTGAAATGCTAAGTTTTGGAACAACAAACATAAGTGCAGATTACAGAAATCATAGTTCATTACTGGATGTTACAGGTTTTCTTTAATGTTCTTTCCTTCATGATTAAGACATTCAATTATATTACTGAGTTGTTTAGTTCATCATACAATCCATACAGAAAGATGAAATGTAGAAAGAAATACACAACTCATTTTTCAGAATTCAATGTTTTATTCATAAGGAATTTTCAAATGTTTCCCACACAAGCTATGGGATGTAATTAAAACTAAAGTACAACTACTAAAATAAGAGGTACACATGCATGAAAGATAAAGTAAAGGAGTATGAGTGAACCCATCATTGCCTTGGGGGTTTTATTCTTTGGTTGAAGCATCTCCATTCCATCTTTTGTTCCTTCTTCATCTTCGTTGTAGAAGTCATTGTACCTGAAAAGAATAGAAAAGATAACTATCAGTTACGAGCTCAGGGATCAATTCATATTCCTATACTATCCTAGTTCGTGCATATGAATCTCTTAACAATAGGAGATATAGTTTACCTGAATATCAAACTGCATATATGTTTTACTCACTCAGAAAGAAGGAAAAGAGAAAAGAAAATAAAAAACCATGGACATAAGAGAGGCCAAAAGGCCTAAGTATTTTTCTAACTATTTTCTTAAGTGTGCAGGTACAGGTTGCAACCAAGAAGAAATAGATAAGTCATAAGTACATGCTAGAAAGAAGGAAGAATGTAACTCATGTTTCAGTAACTGACCTACAAATGGAAGAAGTTACAATACAGAATTTAAATTAAGAGGGACTGGAAAATAGAAGTACATGTTTCAGTTTGCAACTAAAGAAGAAGAATCAGATTTCAAGAAGTTGAAGTTAACTGGAAAGAAAGGGTTACAACTGAAACAAAATGAAAAGAAGATTCTGGGAAAATTTTGACAGGGCTTCACCATGTAAAATGGACATTTACAACTTTTCATCATGTTGTTTTCAACTATTACATGCTTTAAAAGAATTATTTAAATCAAGTAAGTGATACAAAAATAGAAAAGCATGCCATGATCAAGATAACAATTATTATGTTTCAGTTTCCAACTACCAAATCAGCTTCAACAGAAAAATGTTACATTCTCTATTCTGAATCAGAAAAATACAACTACTATAGTTGAAAAGGGAAGGAAGAGAGAATTATGGAAAAAAATTGCTAGGACTTTGCCATGAAAAATCAATTTTTTTTAATTTTCCAACATGCCAAAAATAATACTATGAAGGAAATAAAGCACCTAAGTAAGGAAAACAAGATTAAAATATTCCAACAAAGTGACAGAATCATCTTCAGAATCAAAGTAGAAGCACTTTCAAAATCATTTGAAGTAAACTAAACAAATACAAAAGAGGCAAAATTTAGACAACATAAGTACAGATTTTATCAAGCATAATCCATTTTTTTTTGTAAGGATCAAAGAAGTAGCAATCATTTCAGATAGCAATAAGCTCAAGTAAAAAGTATGCATGAAGCATCTAGAAATTACAGAGTTGCAAGAACAGAAGTCATGTTGCAATGCAGATCAACTTCAGGGAAGCATACTATGAAGCCTCATGATTTACAGTTGACAAATGATAAGCATGTAAGTGTCTAATTATCATTTCAGGCTAAATTTTTTTTTAATTAAAGCAAGTGCTTCATGTTTTAATACACAAGTGAAATAAAGTATAAAAGCACCAACTAAAATGTCAAAATGTAGTTCAGAAGCATCCAAGTAGCATAAGATTAAATGTTTGAGCATCCTAAGAAGTCCAGTTGTGAAATCATTAAGAAAATAGAGAATCAGAGTTTTCATAAATAACTTTAAAAATACAAATCTGAGTTCAAATTCTACATAGATCAATAAAAGACTCAGGAAAAACCGAATGGGAAGTTTTAGAGATCAAATGGAAACTAAAACAATGAAAGCTAAAGAAGTGACAAACACTTCAGACTCAAATCTGCAATGAAGGAGAATACAAAGTAAAGGTTGCACTCAAATGGCTCCCAAATTAATCTCAACAATCTGAAGATGATCAGAAAAACCAAAAACTTCAATTTTTTCAAAACTTTCAATGGAGCCATGAAGAAATTCAAAAATCAGATCACACAAAGTTATTCAGAGCTACATTTGAAGCAGCAAGCACGATATCACAGAGTCAAAGAATTTCTCAAAAAACTCAGATCTAATGAATACCCATGTATTGGAAAGCAAGACTCTAGCTTTAATCATTAAACAGTCATTAATGGGTTTCAAAATCAAACTAAGAAAGGTAAGTACTTACTGGTTTGTCAAAACTACTTAAACCTATGACATTGAGATCATTAAGTTTAGAGAAAGTAATGGATGGCCCAAAATGACTTTTCAAAGTATTTTCTCAAGAATCCCCAAAGGAACCACAAGTGGTCATCAAAGCATGCAAGGAAGAAGTGAAATATCAATATCTCAAAGCCAAGCCATAATAATAGAAAATGTTACCATGTTCAGAACTCAAGAACTAGTACCATCCTCACAAGAAGTGGATAAATCATTTTCATAGTTCAAAGCTCACCAACCAGTCAAATGAACATGCCAAAATTTCAAGAAAAGCTCAAACTCACAAAGTGGCAGTCATTGTAAAGAAATCGCTCGAATCCAAAGAATGATACACAGTCGAGCTTCAAGTTCATGACAGTGGCGCCATCAAAGAACTCAGAAAATAGAAATCGAATTCCAAAAAATGGAAGAATCTTCTAAAGAACTCACAGAGACCAAACAGAACAAAAACTGAGCTTCAAGAGATCAAAAATGGTAGTCTGTAGAAATGTTTCCAGGGCTTCGCCACTCTCTGCGAGCAAGCCAAGAAATGACCAAAATGATGGAGCTCAGGCATTTTAACTAACCCACCTAAACCAATTTAACCTAACTCATCTAGAGTTAGTGATCAATGATCAACATTCAACAAGGTCAAAGATCAAAGGATAAAGATCGAGCTCCACGTTCAAAGAAAACAATCATGGTCAGATGCCACCAACCATTAAATGTCAGGTCAAAACCCTAACCACAGTCAAGAGATCAATGGATCTAAAATCAAAAGGATAGAGATCAATGGTTTCTCAAGAAAAACCCAACCTTAACAATGCATAACGTGTATGCAAATAAGAGTTAAAATCAATGAATGAAATCAACATATAATCAAGTAACATAAATCAAGGAAATCAAGTTAGAGACCCCAGAGCCTTTACAAGATCAACGGTGTGACAATGCCAACTAAGCATCAGAAGGGTTGAGTTACCTTAAAAGGAGGCCAGCACATGTAATCAATTTAAAAAAAAGAATCATTGCCTTCTTGAATAAGTAAGGTCTTAAAATTATAGTATGTCAAAGAATCAAAGTGCCATCCAAATCATGCCAACAATGATCACCAAAAGGTTAATTTTAAAAAATATTTTCCAATATGCAAAATCTGACAAATATACCATGCAATATTAATCAAAGGGTGGCGAAGACTATGGAAAGGCCATGTAATTAATCAAGGTGATAGACCTTATAGTTGTTAAGTCCACAAAGGTGGCCAAACAAGTATAGTGCAAAGGTGGTCAACACTTGCAAGGAGGTTGAAGATTATCTGTAGAGTCCACCCATGTGACCACTTAGACAAAATGTCAACATCAGATGATGAGAATGGAGGTGGTCCCCACATGGATGTATTGATGTTTATTTTTGTAAATATTACAAGTATTGTTATTATTTTGTTACACAAGGGAGTTTATTTTTTGCATGCCTTCACAAGAGGACAAAATAGACAAGAAGACAAATTCACATGCACAAGGAAAGAGACTTGCCCAGCAAGCAAGCTTATTATTAGCAAATTATTCACCTTTATTTTCTTAAAAATAGAACAGTCAACTTCAGTTTGACTGTAATGTAATCAAGGCTATTAATGCCTATTTGTAATTGCATGTTCTATTTTTATTCCTTTATCTATTATTAAATAAAGGATAAAAATAGGATGCATGGGCGAGTACAAGCCTTAGACTATTTTTAGGAAGGGTGGTGAAAATTATTTTGCTATATATTGTGTGCTTTGGCAAAGCACAAAGGAGGAATTTTTGGATATAGGAGTACTGAAGCAATTTTTTCCAGTTTTGCCTTCTGAATGTGAAGTATTTTCTGCCTTTCCAATTATTTGCAGTCTTGTGTATGTTTCTATTAGTCTTGTGAATGCAAATTCCCTGATTAATCATCTTACCCTGCTGCAAATTCAGTATTTTCTGCATAATTTTAATGTGCATGTTAACTTATCAGTGACTGTTGTGATATTTTCCCTCAGTACAACAAAGTGTTTGCCCTTAAATATTCTACAGAAAACTGTTGGCTCGTGCATCAAGAATCCTTCCCATATCAATTGTGCATATACTCAGTCAAAGCCCTCATATAAATTTGGTGTATCACCTCAGTTTTAGTTATTTTACAGCCATCTTTTACCCTTAACCCCAGAAAATCAATTTAGGATACATCAATAAGGAACCAACCTTGATACCAGAGACTCACCTCAAAATAGGTATACCCACAGACCTGAGGTGTTTCCATTGTATCTACGAAAGAGAGAGATCAATTTTGCAAGCTTAGAAAACCTGCAGCCATCTCTCTACAGGGTGCACTTTCGAGAGATAACGACGTTTTTACACGCCAGTGGGATAAAAAGATCAGATCTTTTAAGATTCAAATATATTCCAAGTACTGTCTACATAATAAGAAAAGTATACCTTAGATGTATTAGTTGTTCATGCTAATTTTTTTGAGATTTAAGTAACATCATTGATGCATAATTTAGACTAGTATTGCAATCATGTTTCATGCCTAAAGTGACTACAAGATTGAAAGGCCAAAAGGAATTCTTCTTGAGTTCATTTATTTACCCTTTACTTGGTGCTAAAGGAGAAGAGTTGGTAATACTTTACCTTATAATAGAATAGGTTTTGATAACCCTATAACCTCCTAAAATTCCTTCACCATAGAATCAATTTTCTATTAACATCCCATTTTTCAATGGCTATTCAACCACCATGAATTTTGTTGACAATTTTTGCACTTTACGGGTGAAAAAATGGGCAACATCGAAACTTTGTTACGATGGATAGCCCTATTGCAGTGAAGTATACCTAAGACGTAGATTTAAGATCATTTAAGATTATGTTTTAAAGGTGAGGCCTTTATTTAAAATTACATTAAATCATACAACTATGTGTGCTGTTACAAAACATAACAGATCACATAGTTCTGCAATTTCATGACTATCCTCAGACAAAAGAACAAAGCCCCAAGGACAGTTTATGTTGTCTTGATGAAGACATCCAATTACAGAATAGGTGAAATGCTAAAGTTTTGGAACAGAAACATAAGTGCAGATTACAAAAATCAGTTCATTACTGAATGTTACAAGTTTTCTTTAATGTCTTTCCTTCATGATTAAGACATTCAATTATGTTAATGAGTTTGTTTATTTCATTTACAATCCATACAGAAAGCTAGAATGCAGAAAGAAATATACAACTCAATTTCAAAATTCAATGTTTTATTCATCTTAGGAATTTTAAATGTTTCCCACATGAAGCCAATGGGATGTAACTGAAAAGTAAAGTAGCAACTATGAAATAAGAGGTACACATGCATGAAAGAGAAATTCAAAGGAGTATGAGTGAACCCATCATTGCCTTCAATTTCTTGTTCTTCGGTTGATTTAGCATCTTCATTATCACTTGTTTTTGTTTTTTCTTCATCTTCATTGTAGAAGCTATTGTACTTGAAAAATGAAGAATTTAAATCTTTGAAACTATCAGTTACGAGCTCAAGGATAATTCATATTCCTACACTATCCTAATTCGTGCATATGAATCTCTCCTAATAGGAGAATAGTTTCTACTTGAAGATCAAACTGCATAATGCAACCCTATCACTCAGAAAGAAGAAAGAGATAAGAAAATTACCATGGACACAAGAGAGGACCAAAAAGCCTAAATATTTTCTAACTATTTTCTTAAGTGTGCAGGTACATAAGAATGCAGTCAACCTTGAAATAGACAAGTCATTCAGCTGCATTACCCAAATGCTTTTCTAAATCTGAATCTAGTTGCAAACCTCAATCTAACATATCCTCAAATGGAGGGTGGGCAGAAGAAGTTATGTTCAGAAAGCACCTGACAAGAATTTATTAGAACATTTTTAATTGGATTTCATTGCAGTCAGAACTAGGGCTCAAGGGAAAGTTGTTGAAAGTCAAAAACAACCAAAATAGGCCTATTGAGGACCTACTATCATGATAAGACAACATTCTACAGTTCCAAATTTAACCAGACAACCCTTTCAAATTTAGATCAAAAATGAGAAACAAGTGTTCTTCAGATAGAGCCAGAAAGAATCTACATAGCCTGCTTTGGAAAAGACTAATACCTTAGATATCTAAGGCAGCTGAAGAGAAATAGCATTGCGAAGGCCTACTCTAAGATAGTTGAATCTGTCTTTAAAATATTTTCTTCTTTTAACATTGTTGATGTAATGAAAAAACAAAATGTTAATATCTCAATGTGGGATGCTCTAAGTATTCCAGGACAACAAGATTTGTTTTCTCATGAACCAGCTAAGCTACATATTTCTTCAAATACAATAGAAAAGGAAGTTCAAAAGACAGACATGGTTCTTGGAACATTTGAACAAGACCGCATTAAAGAATGTTAAGTGGATGGTTCAGAAAGTTCGGAATGCTCATGAATCAAGAAACCTAGCCACCATTTTATTTATCACTGATTCTTGGTAAAATCTAGTTCATAATTGCATGGTGGACTAGTGGATGCAAGTCCACAGTAATCCACCAAGCAATTGCAGCTATTCTAATTGGGTTTTTACAGTATGAGCCTACAAAAAGGAGTGTCTTACAACTTAATGGAACTGCAACTAATACGGTTAGTATTCATCAAAAATTTAGAAGTGACGTTACATGCTTGAAAATGTTTCTATTCTGCAAGATGTTACTGTTGTGGATTTACCATCCATACTTTGCCTTATGCTTATCTAGAATTCATAGAAAAAATAGGAGGTTGAAACATCTCTCTTCAGATTGGTCTTATTTTTCACTACTTGCATTATGGTACCAAAGTTACTATCAATTCAGAAGCATTGGCCAGATTTCACACTTCGATGCCTCAATTTCAAATGCAGTCTATTTAATTATTCAGCCCTAGATCAGTCTGATTTTGATAAAATATTCAAATGTTTCCGGTGGAACATGAGATGGTGTTTCTAACATTTTTAAGGATTATGGCGAAAGACAGTGGAAGAAATGTTCATGATCCTTTTAAGGAAGTTGAAGAACACCTTTTTGGTGTGTATTGTATGCATGAAGAAAATACAAACACTGAATCCTATGTTATCCATTAATAGAAGAATCAACAGAAGGGATTTGGAATCATTTCATTTTAGATTATTCAAGCTAAGAACAAATTAGGAAGGAAGCAGGTCTAATGGTCAGATCACTTCCCTCATACGAACGAAATCAAGAATTTCTCAGCTTTGAATCTCCAATTTTCATGTACTTGCAATGTAGCTTCCCTAAAAAAGCTTTCATTCAATTGCTTACTTTGTGCCAGAAAGAAAGGTATCAATCAAAAGCTACAGATTTTTTCAAAAACTATGAGTTGGTTATTAATCAAGTAAGAAATTTCATTGTTTGTATGAATCCATTAATGAAGTCTTATAGACACAGAGTTTCAGACTTAATGGAAGATTTCGATGTTATTAACATTCAGTCTATTCCTAGAGTTGAAAACGAGCATGCAAACAGACTTGCAGCAATTGGGGCTAGTTTTGAAGTGCTGGAACATATTGAAAATAACAAAATCTAGCCTCAACATATGTTTAATTGTTAGGGTGGGTCAGTAATGTGATAATGATTCAAATGCACCTAAACATGAAATTTTTCCAGGCTCAAGTTTTCGAAAGTGATGATCAAATTTGCAGGTTTTTATAGCAAGAAGTTGAGTTTTTACAGTTAAAATCAAGATAAATTACAACACTTATATGGTGACCAGATTGTTCAATTGAAGACAAAATAAACTGCCTCAAGGTCTTGGTCACATTGGAAGATATTTTCAGCAGTGATGATCAGTTAAGAAAGGTCAAGACTAAAATGTCAACTCATGTTGATAATTACGAAGAGATCTCAGTTGATGAAGGGAAAAAGCTATTTCTTGGAAAGGTATGTTCCTTAACTGAAAAATAGTCATTTATTAATCTTTGCAAAGAATTTAAGGATGTTTTTGCTTAGAAATACCAAGACCTGAAAGGATTTGACCCTAGTTTAGCACAACATATAATTGAGTTACAACCAAATTCTAAACCTAGTTAGGTAAGAAACAGAGGCCTGTAAATCCCAAAATAGAACCTCTGATGAGGAAAGAATTATCTAAGTTGATTGAATCAGGTATTATCTTTCTAGTTAAGCATTCAAGTTGGGTAGCCAATCTTGTTCCTGTTAGGAAAAAGAATGGTGAAATCAGACTATGTGTAGATTTCAGAGATCTTAATAAGGCTTCATTAAAAGATCATTACCCACTCCCAAATATGGATCAGATTTTAAGAACAGTTCAGGTTCAGATAGACTATCTCTTCTAGATGGTTATAGTGGATACAATCAGATTTTAGTTGAGAAGAAGATAGATACAAAACAACTTTTACCACTAAGTGGGGTACTTATGCTTACAAAAGAATGCCTTTTGGTCTTTCATATGGTGGTGCAACATTTCAACGTGCAATGGACATAGATTTTCACAGCTTGTTAAATAAATGCATCCTTGTTTATTTAGATGATGTTACTATATTTTCAAAAGATTCTGAAGAACATCTAATGCATTTAAGGTAGACTTTTCAATTGTGCAGGCAATTTGGAATATCTTTGAATCCACTGAAGTCTATCTTTTTAGTACATCAAGGAAAAGCTACTTGGTCATATTGTTTCTAAGCAAGGTTTAGCAATTGATCCTTTCAGGATCGAAGCCATATCATAGCTATCATTGCCCCATCATAAGAAGGCATTACAGAGTTTTCTTGGAAAAATCAACTTTGTTAGAAGATTTGTTCCAGATTTTACAGCATTGGTTAAACCACTCACAACTATGCTAAAGAAAGAGAAAACTTTCTCTTGGACCAGTGAAGGGAGATAAGGTTTTGAAGCAATCAAAGTTAGCTATCTCTCAAGCTCCTACTCTTGCAAATCCAAAATTTGATAAATATTTTACAATATATACACTTGTGGGAGCTGAAACAATCTCAGCCATATTAACTCAGGTCAATGATGAAAATATTGAGCAGCCAATTGCTTTCTTTGGACAAAGCTTGCATGATTACGAAACAAGGTACACATTTCTTGAAAAATAGGTACTTTCAGTAGTCAGAGGACTAAATAATTTCAAGTATATGCTTTCGAACAATAAAATCCATGTTCTTGTTTCTCATCCAAGTGTGAAAGCATTCTTACTAAATAAGGAATTGAATGAGAAAAGAGAAAACTGGATAACAAAGGTCATGGAGTATGATGTTGATATTTGGGTTGCTAAGATAGTTCAAGGGAAAGGTTTGTGTGAACATCTAATTGCTGATATGGAAAAACAACAAGTTACAGAACCAGATGATTCAAAACAACATGCTGAAATTACGTATCAACAATCAGAAATTATGGTTCAACCAAAAAATCAGCAACCTGAGCTCACTCATGAGATTCAGGAATCAAGATGGATGACTGATTTGGTTAATTATCTACAACATGGCACCTATCCAAAAGGTATGGACAAGAATAAATGAAGGTATTTCAGATTACAAGTTGTACCTTATATCTTCATTGATAATGTGTTGTTCAAAAGAGATATAAATGGAATCTTGCTGCGATGTGTTGATTATGATAAAATTCAGAAAATATTATCAGAATTCCATGAAGGACCTGCAGGAGGTCATTTCTTAGCACGTACCACAACCTTAAAAATTATGAAAGTTGGTTACTATTGGCCTAGCATATTCAAGGACTATTTTGAATGGATTAGAAAGTGTAAGAAATGTGCTTTCTTTGTTGGAAAAGAATTTTTAGCTTCACTACCTTTACAACCTATTTCAGTTGATCAACCTTTTATGCAGTGGGGTCTTGACTTTATTGGCATGATAAACCCACCCTCATCACAAGGACACAAGTGGATCTTAACTGCTACAGATTACTTTACAAGATGGACTGAAGCAATAGCCTTGAAATATGCTAATGAAACTTTGATACTATCCTTTTATGAAGGAATAGTTTGTAGATTTGGTGTTCCAGTAACTATCATATCAGATAATGCTTTAGCATTTATTACTACAAAGGTAACAAATTGGGTTGTCAACCATGGAATTTACTTTAAGTTCTTCATCTAACTATTACCCATAAGGTAATGGGTTAGCTGAAAGTACTAATAAGAAATCTTTAAGGATCATCAGAAGAACACTCAGAGATAATCAAAGAGCTTGGCATCTGATGTTGAATTCAAAACTTTGGGCTGATAGAGTGACTCCTAAAAGATCAGTTGGCAATTCACCATACAAACTTGTGTACAGAAAGAAGTAAGAATGCCTATTTCATTTGAGTTATTAGCATTAGATTCACTACATCAAATGGAGCTACTTGAGAATGAACCATTATAGGTTCGTTATGCAGAGTTAATGGAATTACAAGAGCTAAGAGATCAAGCTCATTTGAATATGGATAAGAATCAGAAACAGATGAAGAAGACTTTTGATAAGAAAGGCCAAATTCATAAGTCTTCAATGAAGGAGATATTGTGTTAAAATGGGATGTTGATCGTGCAAATCCAGGAAGACACTCAAAGTTTGATACAATCTGGAGTGGTCCTTACATGATTTCAACTTGCAAGGAACACAATGCTTTTCAGCTTTCGAAGTTGAATGGAGAGGAACTTCCCATTCCTATGAATGGTATGTTTCTCAAACACTGTTATTGAAAATCTTACAGTGATTGTTAGAGTAGGATTTCCCTTCAATAAGTGCAGTTCTACACATTGCATTGTTTTTCAATTCAATAAGTGCATTTGCATGTGATCTGGTTTACCATATCCTTTCCCAGCTTTAGTTTGTTTTGAAAGGGTTGGACCTTTCGGAAAAGGTAGATTTTGGTTACATGCTTTGGACCCCATGCCCAAACGACAAGAGAAAGGAACTGATCTATAAGCTAGCAGGCAACTTTCCCCACAGGATTTCCAGAAATGTTGACAATTTTTACACTTGTGCAAAAATGGGCAACTCAAAACTTCGTTATGATGGAAGCATTGGTGAAGTATACCTAAGCTAAGGAAGTTTTTCATCAATATTATTAGTTACTGCTAAATTAATTAATGATTACATGAAATCTGCAGCTATGTGTGTTGTTACAAAATGTAACAGATCACATAGTCTGCAATTTCATGATATCCTTCAACAAAAGAACACAAAGCCCCGAAGGATAGCTGTGTTTTCTTGATGAAGACATCAAATTACAGAGTAGATGAAGTGTTGATTTTGGGACAACAAACATAAGTACAGATTACAGAAATTAGAGTTCATTACTAAATGTTACAAGTTCTCATTTATGTTCTTTCCTTCATGATTAAGACATTCAATTATGTTACTGAGTTGTTTAGTTCATTATACAATCCATATAGAAAGCTAAAATGTAGAAAGAAATACACAACTCAATTTCAGAATTCAATGTTTTATTCATAAGGAATTTCAAATGTTTCCCACACAAGCCATGGGATGTAACTAAAAGTAAAGTACAACTACTGAAATAAGAGGTACACATGCATGAAAGAGAAAGTAAAGGAGTATGAGTGAACCCATCATTGCCTTTGAGGGTTTCTTTCATTTCAATTGAAGATTTCATCTTCATTTCCAGCTTCTTCCATCTTCATCTTCATTGTAGAAGGCATGTACCTGAAAAGAAGAAAAGAAAGTAACTCATCAATTAAAAGCTCAAGGTTAATCCATATTCCTACACTATCCTAATTCATGCATATGGATCTTTAAGCATAATAGGAGATATAAATTCTAAGTTCAAAGATCAAACTTGCATAAAATCACTCAGAAAGAATGAAACTCAGAAAGAAGAAAAGAAGAAAAATGGACATAAGAGAGGCCAAAAAGCCTAATTATTTTCTAACTATTTTCCTAAATGTGCAGATACAGGTTGCAGCCAAGAAAAATAGGAAAATTTAAGTGCAATGCAAGAAAAGGAAGAATGTAACTCAAAGTTTAGTAATTGTTCTGAAATGGAAGAAGTTACACTATAGAAGAAGAAACTGGAAAATAGAAGAAAACTTTTAGTTGCATGTAAAGAAGGGAAGAAGCAAATATTTCCAATTTCAAAGTTTGAAAAGTTTGGCTAAAAATTGAAAAGGTTACAGTTGAAACGGAAATAAGATGAAGATTCTCAAAATCAAATTGACAGGGCTTTAGTAAAATGGACATTTCAAATTTTCATCATGATGTTTTTAATACTACATACTTAAAGGAAATAATAGTTACAATTAAAAAAATTCAACTAATACTTTGTTACGGAAATGGATAAGAGGTTAAATTCACTATAACTAAAGCTCGATGGCTCTTCCATGGCTTTGTTGAATGAAAAATCAACATTTCAGATTTTCTCAACATGCAGAAATGTTAATTAAAGGAATATAAATTATCAGCTATGACTCAAGAAATTAAATGACTATCAACAACAATCTTAACAAGCATCTGAAATCAAGTCTTATGAAACCGAGGCTTAAGATATCATCAAATGAACAAGTGAATTTGCTAAACAATTTCCAAAAGAATGTCTATAAACATACAACTAAAGATCTCATGAAATCAAAACAGAACATTGTTAGTGTTAAGTATTGTAAAATGCTAAATTCTTTCATAATTAAGTTTCAAATATTATTCATAAGTTGAAATAAGAATGATAATCCAGTACAAAAGTTGTAAAAATGGAGAAAGAAATATCAAGAACTCATTTTCACAATTTAATGAAGAAAGATCATTTCAAAACATTTCCAACATAAGATGTGATCATTTTCATGCAACTCAAAATACAGAGGACTACTTGCATGACAATTGAAAATAGTGTGATAATACAGAAAGAACTCATCATAGATTTCGAATGGTCTAAATTTGATGAGATCTTCATTTTCATCATTAAAGAATTGTAACTACAAAGAAGAAAAGAGAAGATTAAAAGTTGAATCTTAAGGAGTCAATCATGGTCCTATAAGATACATAACCCATACAATTTCCAAGGAACAAAAGGATATCATAGGGTTTCAAGATCAAATACATAATGAGAAAGTTGGCAAGATAACCATTGAGAAAGATTGAGAAAAAAGCTCACCTATAATGATTCTTCAAAAGCATCAAAGTAGACAAAAAAGATTGTAAATCAAAAGCAAATAAAGAACATGAATACCCATGCCAAAGAAGTGAATCTAATTCTTCACCGGGAACTCCTCGTGCTATGATTATTAACTAATGCACAGCTCTTAGTTTGGTGGATGTAATCTGGAAACACAACAACAAACATAACACAAGAATACCATAGACTATGATAAGAAGGAATAATGATAAATCTGAAATATCAGTGTAAATTATAATATCAACATGAAATTGTTACAATCTCACCCATGAGGTTCTTCAAGTGTTATTAACTTCACTTGCCTTCAAACAATAACTATGGGAGAAACTTCACAATTACACCTCTTAATGGCTTCTTTAACACACCTTCAAAATGATGGCTTCCTTTACACACTTACTCATACAATATTTCTCACTACTTCTCTCTATGCTAAATGAGGGGGGTGGCCTCTTTATTTATAGGAATTCAGGCTTATCCACCTTATCTCTAAGATAGGATAGGAAATCTCTTCCGGCCAATCATATTCCATGCCTAAACTCTTGCCTTTACATGTAGGCTTATCTTCTAAGATAAGATAAACCTTATCATCTCACATGGGTTCCACCTTTTTAGACTTTTCCACAAATAAAATACACAAAATATTTATGACATCACTCTTTGTCCTTATTACAAATATAATATTTCTAATTCCTAATCATGTAGACCCTACTTCTCTACTTATCCCAACTTTGACATTTTAACATTACCGGACCACTTACGACAAATATTTACTTTTTACAACATTCCTATTGTACTTTGACTGTTACCGTACTCTACATTATTGGCGGCACCGTACTGACGGCGCCGTTATCTTCTATTGGACGCCACTACTAATTATACTTAACAACATCCTATTCCTAATACATACATTAATAAAATAGAAATTACGGAGGAAAATTTTAATGTCGACATTTTCCCCCTTCCTAGCTTCTACTCCGTCCTCGGAGTAGACTCTTATGGACATTCTGAAGCTGGTGCTTGGAAAATCTTTAACTTGTCATGGTTGACCCATTTTGTAATGGGAGTACCATCCAACTCCTCCAGTTGATATGCACCATTTTCATGCATAGCTGTTATTTTGTAGGGCCCCATCCATTTTGGAAGAAATTTTCTCTATCTTCTTTTTTTGTATCTGGAATCATATACTAGAACCAAGTCATTCACATGAAATGGAGACCAACGGATCTTTTGATCAAAGTATTCCTTCTGCTTCATTTTCTTCTTATAGCTTGTATCCTTCGCTATTTCCCTCATTTCCTCTAGCAAATGAAGATGTACCAACCTTTCTTTTACTGAATCACTTTCATCCATCCTTTCATTTTTCATAACTCTCACAGTGGGAATATCAAACTCAATAGGAAGAACTGGATCAATGCCATAAGCCAACTGAAATGGGGAGTATCCTGTTGCTGACTTTGATGTTGCCCTATATGCCCACAATGCTGCATGAATCCTTTTATCCCACTTATGTACCTGCAAGGCTGCATCTTTTGCTAGAATTTGACACAACACAAAATTTGTTCGTTCCACCTGTCCATTTGTGCTTGGCTTGTATGTTGTTGCCTTCCTGTGCTTAATAGAAAACTTGTTGACTAGGGCTTCTACCACCTCATTAATGAAGTGGCTTCCTTGATCTGTTACAATTTCTAATGGGCAACCAAATCTGGTGACAATGCGTTCATATATGAACCTTGCCACTTCATCCATGGAAGTTGTTTTCAATGGCCTAGCTTCAACCCACTTGGTTAAATAATCTGTGGCAACTACAATATACTTATTTTGGCATGGGGTAGTTGGAAGTGGACCTACAATGTCTATTCCCCACTTTTCAAAGGGACCAAGTGGAAGAATAGGGCATAATGGAGCTGATGAAGTCTTACGGTTACCATGTGTTTGACAAATATCACATGTCTTACAATAATTATAACAATCTCTAAAAAGAGTGGGCCAGTGATAACCTGCATCCAAGATCCTTCTTGCTGTAAGTTGTCCAGAGAAGTGTCCTCCACATGTACCATTGTGGAATTCTTCTATCAGCTCCTTCCCTTGATCACGTCCAACTGCCCTCTTGTACTGTCCATCAGGTCCTATTCGAAATAATACTCCATGCAGAATAGAATATGGATGACTGGCTTGAGTAATCTTCCTCTTAGTCTTTGCATTGGCACCATCAGGAAACTTGAATTCATTCAGATAATTCCAAATATCTATGTATTCACTAGGGATTGTGTCAAGGGATAACAATGCTTGCATCTGGGAAATCATCATCATCACAAGATGAACCTAAACCATCATAGGCTCGAGAGAGTGCATCTGCATTGACATGCTTCTTTCCTGGCCTATCTATAATATCAAATTCAAATTCTTGTAGCAAAATTATCCATCTTGCTATCCTCCCTGATGGGTTAGGCTTATTGACAATATATTTTAGAGCCTGATGATCTGTTACAACTATAAATTTCTGCCCTAGCAAGTAATTTCTAAACTTCTTTACAGCAAAAATGATAGCTAGAGCCTCTTTTTCAGTTACAGTATAATTTACCTCAGCACTGCTCATTTGTCTGCTCCCAAAGTAAATTGGATGATCATTCCCATTTTCATCCTTTTGGCTCAGAGTACTTCCTAGTGCTGCATCTGAGGCATCAGTATACACAATGAATGGCTTGCTCCAATCTGGATTCTTTAAAACAGGTGAAGACACCAGGGCTTCCTTCAGTTGTTCAAAAGCTTCATGCGCCTTATTTCCTGGTTCATAAGTAACATCCTTCTTCAAGAACTGGGTTAGTGGCTGTGCAATCTTTGAGAAATTCTTGATGAACCTTCTATAGTAACCCACATGGCCTAAAAATGATCTCAACTTACTTCTATTCATAGGAAATGGTAACTCTTTGATTTTTGAAACTTTATCAGGATCAGTACCAATACCATCTCTGGATACAACATGCCCTAACAAAACACCTTTAGAACATCCAAAGACACACTTTGTAGGGTTTAGTGAGGCTTGTGCTTCATCTAACCTTTGAAATGTTGTCTCCATCTGGTGCAGGTGGTCCATCTTGCTCCCATAGATGCAAAAATCATCCAGAAATACTCTGATGAAGTTCCCAATGTAGGGTTCAAACACCCTATTCATCAAGCGCTGGAACGTTGCTGGAGCATTACACAACCCAAAAGGCATAACTCTATAAGAAAACGTTCCCCAAGGAGTGGTGAACGTGGTCTTCAGCTGATCTTTCTCTGCTATACGAACTTGGTTGTATCCACTATATCCATCAGCAAAACTATAGCACTCCTGGCCAGCTACTTCATCCAAAATCTGATCTGAGAATGGAAGAGGGTAATGATCCTTCTTTGTTGCCTTATTGAGCTTCCTATAATCAACACAAATGCGTAGCTTCCCATTCTTTTTTATTGAGATCACAATGGGAGAAACCCATTCTGAATTCTCCACAGCAAATATGAATCCTGCATCAAGCAACTTATCTATTTCTTCTTTTACAGTCTTGGAAAAATTAGGATTCATTCTATATGGCATTTGCTTTATGGGCTTAGCACCATCTACCAGCTCAATAGAATGTTCTACCCAACTTACTTGATGGAGTTCCTTGTAATCAAAAGTGAATATGTGTATGTACCTTCGAAAGAGCTGGAGGTAGGATTCCTTCTCACTCTCCATCACAGCATCACCAATCTTTATTTGTTGGAGACGATCATAAATTTATTCTCTAGATAATTTTATGGGATCATGAGTCGGTGTGACTGGAAGGATATCCATGACTGAAACATCAACCTCACTTTCTTCATCTTTAGTGTCCATTTCACTGGTACTCAAGTAATCAGAGGATGTCCAATCATCAGTTTCATCACTTGAATCCACAGGTTCTGCCTTATGATGCCGAGGGATCACGTTTATCTTCACCCTCTCTCTACCACGTCCAAGTGTCATGAAGCCTTCATTCCAGTAGTTTCTTGCATGAACTCTCCTTAGCCATGGTCTTCCCAACAACATTGGGTACGCAACAGTACCATTTTTCATCACCTGAAAGTCTACCACACATACAACACCCATAACAGATATTGCCACATTTGAAACTACACCTTCTGGTTTAGTTTTTCCTTTATTTAATGACCTTAACATAAGTGTTGAGGGGCGATCAATTTTTAAACCCAACATATTCATTACAGACTCGGTCATTACATTAACTGCAGCACCTCCATCAACTAAGACATCATGAATTGAAATACCATTACATAATACCTCAGCTTGTGGAGCATAGGGATCCACCTCTGCCTCCAAAACAGGGACCTCAACCTCCTTCCTTCGTCGAGCATTGAGTCCACTTCGCAGCTCCCGCCTCTTCTCAGAAGACATAGCCAAGAGTTGACCATATGTAATATTTGCAGGCCTTTTGGACAGATCTTCTAAGATGGAGTATGGTCCTTGTCCCTGTGAAATCAGAAAATCCTGCACACCCAACTTTCTTCTCCTATGTTTCTTACTAGTTTCTCCTTTCATCTTCTTAGGATCATTTCCATCTTGGTTATCTTTTTCTTTCTTTCTTTTTGTTACAAACACATCTACTTCATTATTTATGCTCTTATCTACTACATCAAAAGAATTCACAGGTGCTTTTCCTTTATCATTATCTCTTGTACCAGATGTAGAAGCTCTATCTGGACAATTATACTTATAATGACCCTTTTTATAACAACCATAACATACAACTTCAGAAATATTTCTTTTTGGACCTCTATCTCCTCCCTGAGAACTAAATTCTTTTCCTTGAAGAAGATTAATAGTTAACTGACCCATCTTCCTGAGCAGATCTTCATACTCAGTAGATGTACTAGGAGAAATATTTGTGCTCACCGAGAGTGGTTGTGGATTCTGGACCAAAGGTGTTGGTGTAGGCTCTACTTTAGCAACAATTTCTTTGGGCTCCTCTTCCATGCTTTCTTCTTGCCTTCTTGCAATCTCCTTTGCTTGTTCAATGGTAGCTGGGTGGTCATACTTCACTCATTGTCTGATCTCTGGCTTCATCCCAAGAATGAAGTGCTTACAGAGGAGATTATCCACGCCATTCATCAACCCATCCGCTAATCCTTCCTTCCGGATCTGGGCATCGAGCTTCCTCCTTAGCTCTAGAACACGAGCATGATAATCTCTTATCTTCTCCTTCTCTCCTTGGGATAGCTTTGTGATCTCGATCATGAGATCTGCATATTTCTGTTGTTCACCAAATTCTTCAAGAAAACTTTCAGTTAATAAATCCCATGAATTTTTCACATTATCACCTAGTGTTTCAAACCACCTAAGTGTTGAACCATCCAAAAAGGTAGGAAAAAATTCAGTCCATTGTTCCCTTCTTATGAGGCCATTACAAATACAAGATCGTTTAAACTCTTGAATGAAAGAGGAAGCATCTTCATTAGATTGGGCTGAAAAAATAGGAATCTTCCCCATTTTCAAAAGTAACCACAGTGAAATACCAACCCACAAGTACAATCAACAAGACTTATGTGCACAAATAATTGGAATCACTATAATAGAAAGTGACTTTACACCTTTCTACAGTAAAATAGAAATGACCACGGTAAAACTATGGTAAAACTTGACTTACTGCGGTAAAAACTGACTTTACTGTGGTAAACACTATTCATGTAAAAAGTGAAGTTACTGTGGTAAACACTATTCACTGGTAAAAAATGAAAAATGACTTTACTGGTAACTACTATTCATGGTAAAAATGACTTTACCATGGTAACTACTATGCACAGTAAAAACAAGGTTACCCTCCAATTGATTTTTGACTAAGTGGGAATATCTCTCCAGAAAATCCACCAACGAGGAATGGTCCCGGCAACGGAACCAAAATGTCATCACCAATCCGGCACTATGATAATTCTTCACCGGGAACTCCTCGTGCTATGATTATTTACTAATGCACAGCCTTTAGTTTGGTGGATGTAATCTGGAAACAAAACAACAACATAACACAAGAATACCATAGACTATGATAAGAAGGAATGATGACAAATCTGAAATATCAAAGTAAATTATAATATTAACATGAAATTGTTACAATCTCACCCATGAGGTACTTCAAGTGTTATTGACTTCACTTGCCTTTCACCAATAACTATGGGAGAAACTTTACAATTACACCTCTTAATGGCTTCTTTAGTTGGTCGTCAAATAGGACTTTTAAGAGAGCAACAGACAGGGGACAAGAAGTCCCTCCTCTTTAATGGGAGAGGTTCCCTTATTCAGAAACAAACCTATTTACAAATGTACAGGACATGATTTGTTGGTTGAACTTGGATACCACGAAAGTGTTTTCTATGAAGGTCATCAATTACAAAAGGACTGAGGAAATGAGAGCATAGAAAAGAGCAGAAAGGCAAACATGCAGAATTATAGATATCAGAGTAATTCTTTATGTATGCGAAGTCACCGTGAATTGAAAACAAGATCATTTGCGTATTGGATGAAATAAGATGGAATTTACCAGACACAAAGTTCTGTAAATAACATCTTCTTAACAACACAGATTTATTAATCAAGGACACAAAGTTCCTTCTTGGTTATACAAGATCACCATACTCGCAAATTTGAAGATATGCAATCAGTGAGACTAACGAATTAGAGACAAATGATCTTCACAAAGAAAATAAATGAAGCTTAGAACAGACAGAGATCAGATAGACAAAGAAAGGAAAGTCCTTCTGTATTGATTTCTCTATAATCTATTTACACTTGCAGAAAATATGCCAAGTTCTTCCTTTTTTTAAATGGCGTAAAGAAATGCCATTATATAGCTTACAATTCAGTTACTCTTCGTAACCGTTTCTTTTAACTAAAGAATAGTTAAGGACCGCCAAATCGCAATACCTCAACCTATTACAAAGAAAACTGAAAAAGAAAGGAAGAAGAGAAACGAATGGGGAAGAAGACAGGTGGCCAGTTCTGAGAGGGACCCACTGTCTTTGGAAACCGCTGCTTGAGTTTCTTCCACGTCTCAGCTATGTCCTTGCCACGAGGGACACACCAGAATTTTCATCTTGAGAATGACAATGAATATCTTTGGAAACTGATGTAACCGACGTCTTGAAAGTTTCGTCCTTCGTAACTGTCTTCTTTAGTTCTTCCAATAGCCTCCCGCAACTTAAATTCATGATTTAGCATATTCGGGTAACAGAGCGGGAAAAACTAAGTATGAATTGCATTAGGTTCACTTGGGACATGTGAGAGGGGAATGCGGTTTTCAAACACGCGGCTCGGGGTTCGAAACAATGTAAGACGCACAAATGGATTTTGGGACCCGTTGGGACATAATGTTGAGGACGCGAGGGTGAAGGATAAAATGGAACATTTGAATTCATATTTTGAAAAACAACATATTCGAAGGAAGAGCGGGAAACTAAGTATGGATGACCGTTGGTTCGCTTGGGACAAGTGAGACGCGAATGCGCGAAACACGTTCGGCCGATTCGGGCGAAACAGGGAGAGGACGCACAAATGCATTTTGGGACAATTGGGACGAAAAGAGCGAAGTACGCGACTCGGGCGTTTCGGCCGAAAATGGAACAACTTGCACACATTTTGGAAACTTTGGGACATTTCGGGGACGGCCGAAAATGGAACAAAAGGCCCGTTTGGAACATTTGGGACAAAAAGTTCCGGAGTACGCGGTTCGGCCGGTTCGGGCGAAAATGGAACAGACTTGCACTTTTGACTTGGGACATTTGGGACAAGAAAGTGCGAAGTACGCGCGTTCGGGTGTTTCGGCCGAAAATGGGACAATTTGGAACTTTGGGACAGTTGGGACAAAAAGTCGCGGTTCGGGTGTTTCGGCCGAAAATGGAACAACTCGCACAATAAGGGGACACTTGGGACAAAAACTTCCGACGGGCCCGAAAATGGGACAAATTCGGGGTTTCGGCCGATCGGAGAACAGAAGACCCGTTTGCACTTGGGACAGTTGGGACAAAAATGTCCGACAGGCCCGAAATACTTACAAAATGACCCAAAACACAGATTTTTTCAACTTCAAGACTTACCAGCTCGAGAGAAAACATTTAAACTCAAAATTTTGAAATTTTTACTTTTGATCAGAGCAGGGAATTTTGAGTGGACAACAGCTGGCTCCTTCTGGGGATGACTTGGCATAAATTCAAGGAATGAGGCAAGGCAAGAACTTAGACAAACTCGGGAAAGTAGACCAGTGCCTTATCCATTGGGCAACGGAGTCAAAAACAGACCAATACAAAGGGCAACACACCAAAACAACGGAAGGGAAACACACCAAAAGCAGAGAAGCAAAAACACTGTACAGAATATACAAGGGACTCCCTTATCACCTAGGGCTTGAAAAACTTGAGATACTGCCCACTATAAGGAAGTGGGAGAGAAGAACCATCCATGTAATCAAGATAAAAGGAATTCTCACCAGCAAAGTGTCTGATCTTGAAAGGTCCGAGCCACAGGGAATCAAACTTTCCATGGCTGCCACGAGGTTCATGTCTTTTATCCCATAACAGCACGAGTGTCTCCAACTTGGAAATCTCTGAACCTAGCTTTCTTGTCAAACAGGACCTTTACCTTCTGCTGGTGAACAGATATCCTATCAGCAACCACCAATCTGTCTTCATTCAGCTTGTGCAGGTACATAATTCTCTTGTCCAGGGCATCACTGAAACTAGTATCCTCAATGGCCTTCATTAGGTGCAAGGCCGGCAGTTCCACTGTCACTGGCAATTGAGCTTCTACTCCATATACCACTTGAAAAGGAGACATTCCAATAGCTCTCTTTGGTGTAATCCTGTCTGCCCAAAGAGCATCATAGAGCTTCTTGTGCCAGTTTCGCTGAGACTCATTGACTAACTTCCTTATGATAGTCACCAGATTTTTGTTAGTGGATTCTGCCTGCCCATTTCCCTGAGGGTAGTAATCTGAAGAGTGAGCCAAAGAGATGCCATACCCATAGCAGAAGTCCATTATCTCAGCTGAAGAGAAATTCGAGGCATTATCTGTTACAATCTTGTTAGGTACACCATACCTTACCAAGATGTTCTCTTTGATGAAGTTGCATACCACTTCAGAAGTAGTGCTCTTGACTGGAATAGCTTCCACCCATTTGGTGAAGTAGTCAGTGGCAGTTAGCACATGAGTGTGACCAGCACTAGAAGCAGGATTAAGTGTACCAATGAAGTCCAAACCCCACTGTTGAAATGGTTCCTCAATCACAACTGGCTTGAGAGGCAAAGAAGCCAATTTAGGTCTTCCCACAAAAGTCTGACAAGCCTCACATTTATCCACCCACTTGGATGCATCTCTGAACAAGGAAGGCCAGTAGTATCCTCCACGGAGTATCTTATGAGCTGTGACCGTTGATGAATAGTGCCCTCCACATGCTTGATCATGAAAAGCTGAGAGCAATTTTCTCTGTTGTTCCTTGTCCACACACTTCAAAAATCTCCCATCCAAGCCACGCTTGAACAAAGCATTTTCCCATAATACATATTGTACTGACCTCAATTTAACAGTCCTCTTTTCTTTGGCAGTTAAATGAGAGGGGCATTCCCCATAGGTGAGAAAATGGGCGATGTCAGCATACCATTCATCAACTGAACTAAGGAACAGAACAGTAGGAAGGTCAGCTTTCTCCTCCAGCAACTCATGTTTAGCTCCTTCAGCAATGAGCTCACAAAGACCTTTTCCACGAACCAGCTTGGTCGGCTTAATGTCAATGTCATACTCTTGGACCTTAGCAACCCAATTCCCTCTCTTGGATCCAAATTCTTGTTGTGTGAGAATTGACTTAACAGTGGTATCTGGAACCAGCACCATGGAGTGAGAGTTGAGGATGTAAAAGCGAAACTGCTTGACAGCTTTGACCACTGCAAAAGCATGCTTCTCCATCATGGTGTATTTTAACTCATGATCCTTCAGAATATAGCTCATGAACGCAATTGGTAGCTCATGCTCATCAGAGTCTTCTTGAGTTAACACAGCAGCCAAGGTATTATCTGTAGCATAGCAATAGATGATGAAATCTTTGCTGAAATCAGGACAGGCTAAAACTGGAGTTTTAGCGATAGCTCTCTTGATACCTTCAAAGGATTCCTTTCCTTCAGAAGACCAACCAAATGTTTGCTTCCCTTTCATCATCTGAGAAATATTCAAAGTTAATTCTGCAAAATCAGGGATGAATCTTCTCAAGAAATTGATCTTACCGAAGAAGGAGTGCACGCCCTTTTTACTGGTTGGGAGAGGAATTTGCTGGATGGCTTGAACTCGTTCAGGATCAATCTTAATACCATCCTTGGAGACAATGTGCCCTAATAGTTTTCCCTCAGTGACACAAAAGACAGATTTTTTAGGGTTCAGAGAGATTCCATGCTCTCTGCATCTCAGCAGAACTGTCTCTAGGTGATCAAAATGATCCGCTCTTGTCTTGGAAAACACTGTCAGGTCATCAAGGTAGATGACAATACACTTCCCTTTTAAGCTTCCAAAAGCCAGATCCATAGCTCTCTGGAAAGTGGCACCAGCATTAATAAGCCCAAAAGGCATTCTCTTGTAAGCAAAGGTGCCCCAAGGAGTAGTGAAAGCTGTTTTATGTTGATCTACAGTATCAACCTCTACCTGATTGTATCCAGAAAATCCATCAAGCATAGATAACATTTCAGAGCCTGTTACTGCTTGCAATACTTGATCCATCATGGGCAAAGGATAATTATCTTTCAGAGAAGCCTGATTCAGGTTCCTGAAATCAACACAGATGCGGATCTCACCATTTTTCTTCCTGACAGGCACAATATTTGCAATCCATGTTGAATGGTGAATGGGAAAAATAATTTTAGCCTTCAACAACTTCTGTATCTCCTGAAAGATGGTGTCAGCTACTTTGGGGTTGTATTGTCTCTGTTTCTGCTTGAAAGGCTTAATTCCAGGCTTGAGAGGAATAGAGTGCTGCATATCTTTTGGTTTGAAAGCTTTCAAATCTTCATAAGAGTAAGCGAGAACATCTTTATACCTTTTTAGAAGATCAATTGCTTTTCTCCTCTCATCTGCTGAGCAACATTTTCCAATATTCACTAGCTTAGGGTCAGTAGAACTCCCAATATCAATCTTATCATACTCAGCTGATTGCTGAGGCCCAGAAGAAGCTCTAGATTTCACATACCTGTCATGCTTATCAAATAGTTCCTCCAAACTCACCAACCCTTTAGGAATCTTGTTTCCTTTGAGATTGATGCATCCTTCTTGATCTGTTTCTTCTCCTTGGGTGACAGCTTGGTCAAAGGACACACTCTCACGAGGCAGGTTGTCACTTCCCTCAAAATACAGTTGTTCGAAATTACCCTTGAGTTCCAGGAAGGAAAGCAAATGTTGATCATCATTGAAAAATTGCCAGTTATTGGTATTGTCAGGTACACTAGGCCGATGGACCATTTCAATGGTGAACTTATCCTGAGAGAAATCAGGATGAGGAATCAGTAGTGACCCTGAGACAGCTAGTGAATCAGCCCTGCTGTTCTTTTCCCTAGGTACTGCTTCAATAGAGAAAGCATCAAGGAACTCAATAGAATCCCAAACCTGATTCCGGTAATGCCTTAACCTTCCATTTTTTACTTGAAAAAGGTTTCTGACCTGCTTTACAATCAACTCTGCATCACCACAAGCCAGAAGATTCTTTATACCTTGTTCTTTGGCCACCTGCAATCCGAGAATGAGAGCCTCGTATTCTGCTGTGTTATTAGTATTCTCAAACTGCAACTTAAATGAAAAAGGATGAAGGACACCTTCAGGTGACACCAGCAGAACTCCAGCTCTAGAACCAGTCGAGGAACAACTTCCATCAAATTCTAAAATCCAAATACCATTAGGATCTTTAGGTGACATTTGGGAAGTTGGATTTCATCAGGGGACATAATCATGTAGTTGCCATGACCCATATCCTCATAGAGTATTTGTGCTCTAGGATCATCCGTTTTCTGCACAATATACTCAGACTGCTTTTCAGGCAACAACTTCTTCATTTGTCCATTGACAGGCACGAGTGCATGCGACCAGTCCATCTGGATTTCCCCACCCACATCTTTGCAGAAGTTCCTACTTAGCAACATCCCGTATGAAGGAGGGATATCTGCTACTAGGATGGTAGCCAACACTTTCTTTTCAGGCAAGGCAGCAAAAGCCACTTGTGCATCTTTAATCCTCCCGACCAGGGGCACTTCTTTACTTTCCATGGAGTAACAGGATCCATAAGTGCGAGTGAGGGTCAGGCCTAAAGCATGAGCTACTTTAGCAGGCATTACGTTATCTGAGGCTCCTGAGTCTATGACACAATTACTGAGCCTATGGCCAGCTATTAGGAGTGTTACATAAAATGGTTTAATTTTGTCACCAGGCGAGGTGACAGCAGCTACCAGACTGGGCTGTGGTGCAGAAGGAGGAGTAGGTAGAAGGCCTTTAGAAGTGGTCTTAGAGTTGGAATTAACAAAGTGGATCATTTTGGCAAAGGCTTTGGGATGGGTTTGATAGTACTCAGCTTCTGAGATTTGTACCTTGGTCTTTTTCAGGTGATCAACAATATCAAAGGATCCAGAAGTGGACGGGCCATCATCATTTGGAATTCTAGGCTTATCAACTTTAGGAGAAAAAGAAGAAGCAACTTTGGTAACTGGATTGATAGGACTCACCTTCTGTGTAGACGAAGTAGGGATAGGAGATCCTCTTCTTGCAATTACAGGGATAGTTGCCGACTGCTCCTTGGATTTCTTAGGTGGCTGGGTCACCTTCTCCCTCTGCTTTGTCTGTTCTCGAGTCATGACAGCAAAAGATTCGCTGTTCATGTCTGCTACCACTTCATCATAATCATCAATGCCCTCAGTGGTAAAGAAATTCACTCGAGATCCCTCAAGTTCCTCTGCCTCATCATCAAATTCTCTCGCAAACTCTTCGCAAGCTTCGTTATCTTCATCATCATCTGGTTCTTCCACCTCGCAGGTCGCATTGACAGGGACTCTAACAGGAGGTCCTTCAAGTGCTAATCTTGTTTGAGAAGCAGGCAAACGATTCCTGGGCTGGAAATTTCTCCTCGGAACGTCTGCATAAGGAGCGTGCTGAGCCAGTTGTTTCTTTATAGCAAGAAGATCATTCGCAAGTTTCTGAACTAATGGATCAGTGTTAGGTCCAGGGGTGGAAGAGGAAGAAGCAGCAGACTTAGATTTGGAAGTGTCTCTTCTCAACTTCCCTGACATGATCAAGTCATCCTCGACACTAACAGCCAGTTCTTGATCCAGAGCTAACGTTCCGAGATTAGCCCTTCTTAGTGCATAACTAACTTTAGGTGATTGAGCATTTAGGAAGAAACACTTTTGAATTTGATCAACAGGCCGAGTATTTGTTGGAATTTTATTTATCAACCTGTTGAATCGAGCCACAAACTCTCTCATGGGTTCTTGCGAATCTTTCTTTATCTGAGAAATTTGGGCAAGCAAAGCATGCACATCTTCTGCCGGCTTGAAACGGTTTTCGAACTGAGTTCTCATTGTATTCCAGTCGGTTATAGCACCAGCCGGAAGGTGAAAGAACCAATCAGCAGCATTGTCTTGTAACGTCTCAACGAACAGCCTTACGGAGACGTCTTCATGTTCGACTCCCAAAACTCCACATGCAACAATGAAGGCTGCAATATGTTCATCAGGATGCACTTTGCCATCACCTTTGAATTTGGGGAAGTTCTTCCGGTTACCTCTGGGTAACTCATGCAAAGGCTGAGTAAGGGCCAGGGGCCCGACACGCTGACCCCATGGCAATGGTGCCGCCATTCTTGGAAAAACGGCTTGGAGAGGAACTTTAACACCAGCGAGGATCAAAGCTCGTAGATTGGGACTAGCAGGCTCTGAAGGAATACCACCCGTAGGACTTCTATCTTGAACAGGTGGAGTGCTCGTCGAACGAGTTCTTCTATTTCTTGTTGAAGGGAAAGGAAAACCCTGCTGCTCCAAAAGCTGAAACTGAGAGTCTTCAATACCAAGGGTCCTTCTCCCTCGAGTAAAACGCGGAGTCGCCAGATCAAAAGATGATCAAAAATTACAGAACTGGAATGTGATTTTCCCCAGCGGAGTCGCCAAAAACTGTTGGTCGTCAAATAGGACTTTTAAGAAGAGCAACAGTCAGGGGACAAGAAGTCCCTCCTCTTTAATGGGAGAGGTTCCCTTATTCAGAAACAAACTTATTTACAAATGTACAGGACATGATTTTATGGTTGAACTTGGATACCACGAAAGTGTTTTCTATGAAGGATCATCAATTACAAAAGGACTGAGGAAATGAGAGCATGAGAAAAGAGCAGAAAGGCAACATGCAGAATTATAGATATCAGAGTAATTCTTTATGTATGCGAAGTCACAGTGAATTGAAAACAAGATCATTTGCATTGGTATGAACAAGTAAGATGGAATTTAAAGACACAAAGTTCTGTAAATAACCTTCTTCAGATTCATTAATCAAGGACACAAAGTTCCTTCTTGGTTATACAAGATCACTATAAGGAAACAAAGTTCCTTCTGAACAAGATGCAATCAGTGAGACTAACGAATTAGAGACAAATGATCTTCACAAAGAAAACAAATGAAAACTTAGAATAACAGAGATCAGATAGACAAAGAAAGAAAGCCCTTCTGTATTGATTTCTCTATAATCTATTTACACTTTCAGAAAATATGCCAAGTTCTTCCTCCTTTTCAAAATGGCGTAAAGAAGGCCATTATATAGCTTACAATTCGGTTACTCTTCGTAACCGTTTCTTTTAACTAAGAATAGTTAAGGACTGCCAAACGCAATACCTTAACTAATTAAAGGAATACGAAAGGAATGGGAAGAAGAGAAAAGAATGGGGAAGGAGACAGGTGGCCAGTTCTGAGAGGGACCCACTGTCTTTGGAAACCGCTGCTTGAGTTTCTTCCACGTCTCAGCCATGTCCTTGCCACGAGGGACACACCAGAATTTTCATCTTGAGAATGACAATGAATATCTTTGGAAACTGATGTAACCGACGTCTTGAAAGTTTCGTCCTTCGTAACTGCTTCTTTAGTTCTCCCAAATTTGATCTTCATATTGATAATAACAGAGCTGCAAACCAGGCTCGGAAATTTCAGAGGGAGGGGACATGCGCGGGTTTTCAAATTGCAAGGGTTCGAAACAATTAAGAATTGCGGGTTTTGCCCGAGCCGGGGAAAAACTAAGTATGAATATTCGGGATTATGGTTCGCTTGGGACATGTGAGACGCGAATGCGCGAAACACGCGGCTCGGCCGATTCGGGCGAAACAGGGAGAAGACGCACAAATGCATTTTGGGACATTTGGGACGAAAATGTGCGAAGGACGCGGTTCGGGTGTTTCGGCCGAAAATGGAACAGTTTGCACTTTTGGCTTTGGGACACTTGGGACAAAAAGCTCTGAAGTACGCGACTCGGGAGTTTCGGCCGAAAATGGGACAAAGTGCACTTTTTGACTTTGGGACATTTGGGACAAAAAGTTCCGAAGTACGCGGTTCGGGCGGCCGAAAATGGAACAGCACTTGCACTTTTTGAAAATGGAACAAAAGGCCCGTTTGAACTTGGGACATTTGGGACGAAAAGTTCCGAAGTACGCGGTTCGGGCGGTTCGGCCGAAAATGGAACAAAAGGCCCGTTTGAACTTGGGACATTTGGGACGAAAAGTTCCGGAGTACGCGGTTCGGGCGGTTCGGCCGAAAATGGAACAGACTTGCACTTTTTGATTGGGACATTTGGAACAAGAAAGTGCGAAGTACGCGGTTCGGGTGTTTCGGCCGATATTGGAACAACCCGCACAATAAGTTTTGGGACACTTGGGACAAAAACTTCCGACGGGCCCGAAAATGGGACAAATTCGGAGGTTTCGGCCGATCGGAGAACAGAAGACCCGTTTACACTTGGGACAGTTGGGACAAAAATGTCCGACAGGCCCGAAATACTTACAGAATGACCCAAAACTTAGATTTTTTCGACTTCAAGACTTTTTCACACCACCAGCTCGACAGAAAAGACACTTAAACTCAAAATTTTGAAATTTGATGCACCTAAGAATGAATAATTTTCCTTCATTGTTGTACAATCAAACATTAAAGATCACATTAAAAGAGTAGTGATATAAGATCATGCATTAAGTTAACTTGCAGTGAAAGACAATCAGGTGGATATTTTGAACACAGAGAGGTTGAGTTCATCCAAGACATTATATAACAACTGTGTCTCAACGGATTGATACATTATGCATATCTCACTATGGATACACAAGGATTAGAGTCGTATATAGTTAAATGAGTTGTTTGCATACTCCACCAAGTTCGCCTGTATTTAGATGCATGGATATTAAGTAAGAAAAGTATTCAATGGTGTTCGACCTACTTGAAAGAAGCACTATTTTGAGATGATATAGGAAGAATGAGCACAGGTGAATAACCACACTAGGTTATTTCACTTCTACACCTATTTCTGGTCAGTGTCATAGGTAGATCGTATTTTTTAGAATCAAAAGACATTTTTTTGTCAGTTAGCCTTGGATCCTTTCAAAACGGCGTTGCATTCTACACTAGAAGTTCAAGTGAACTGTCTTGTCAGCATTAAAGCTAGTTTTTTACCCTTTATCATGTTTATTAATTGTTTCACAGACGTCTTCAAACTGAAGTTTCAACATCTCGAAATTGAACCAATGCATAAATTGACTTATTCGGGAATCTTGTAGAGAATCTTCCCGTTCATCAGCCTCTAAATCCGTTGAGTGTCAAGAATTGCAAACTCTAGATATACTATGGATATCACAAAGATACACAGATCTTATATGAGTTAGGCAATGAAACCTCCAAAAATATCTACATTTATGAAATATTTCCATTCTTGGGCTGTTGCCACCTGACATGACTACATCGGAAGGGGAAGTGTGAATTGATCTCATCCTTCACACATATCCCGTCAATTTTTCCTAGTTCATTGGACACGCTAGCTATTTATTGGCTTGGGTCAAGTGGCGAAGAAAAGAAAGCACACCCTAAGGAAAATTGGATTTCAGCACACAAGAACAGGTAACGAGAGTCTGAATGGTGCACACGAAGAAGCCGGTCATAATGTTGCATCAAATATCGGGAAAGCCACCTTCGAGGTACATTTGTTCTGACTGTCCCAAAGGTATTTGGGAAATGGAAAATGATACTCTCGGGATTAACATGAAGCAAAATGGGCTTCCTTGGAGCAATTCGGCTGCATGACACGTGAAAGATTGCTTGATGAAGGATTGTAGGCTACCTTCAAGTATCCAAGTGTGACATTTCAAGTGAACAACATTGATCATCAAATTCCTAGAGACATATAAGTTCCCTGACATTTCGTTAGATTCGAACTGGCTTCTTTACACAGTCCACTCTCGTGCCTATGTCTACATTTTTGACACCCTTCTCATCTCGTACTGTCTTCGACTATAATTATCTTCCAATTTGGCTAATATATCTCTAGATTAGCTATCAAGCATTACTCTACCATTTCATAGCATTCATAACCTCACGTCCTTTCGTCAATTCAGACCCAGATGTCCTGGATAAGTGAAAATCTTTGTAAGCTCCCTATCTCTCCTCTTATCAGATCTAAATTGGCTTATCCAAAATTTGTACCCCTACCGTCCCGACGGCATAGAGTGAATCTGAAATTAGATTTAAGTTCTCCTTATTTCATTAAATTGTTTAGTCAACTCCATCCTTAGTCAACCCTACATTTCCAACTGTCCCAAAACCAAGCGGCCTGGAGCTAAGCCTAAAGCCATAGTTTATCCTAATCTCATAAGAAAATTATGCATCATGTCTACATATGCACCCAAATTCCAAAACTCTTGATGCATATTATTGAAAACTTAAATACAAGCCTAAGTGCTCTCCTTATCAAATGGTCCTTATCTCTCAAACACTTTGGTGATGAAGTTCATTAGAAATCTTTTTGCTCACGATAACACTATTAACCCGACTAGTGACATTACGTATCTTCTAGGCCATACTCCATTGCATAGAGTCTACCTGACGTATGACGATTATCCATGTCCATTCCTTGCTCTTCCCTTAGTCTAGGGCTCTGAGACCTTCTTATATGTAGCCAACTATGGAGAGATCTCTTCTCTGATGTCCTCTCTGTGAGTAGAACATCACATTTGATTGCTAGGATCTTCATAGCAAAGAATGTTTATAAATAATGCTAATTTCTAATGTTAGAGGGTATACCTAGGCATCTATGATGTTTCTAATACTATGCAATATGAATGTAAATTTATATATCCTCCCATGGTTTTCTTCCCTCGTTTATCGAAAATTATCATCATATGATTGCATAAGATTGAGTTAGAATTTGAGCCTGCTATAGCCTATATGTCCATATGCTCTCTTGATGAATTACTTTCTATGTGAATATATGAATGATGACCCGTGATGTTGGACACTTAGCTGCGCCATCCTCCATCATGATCAATGCGAGAGTTAGTTCATTGACTTATCTTCAGAAAGTTAAGTTTGCTAAGTTTTTTAGTTTCAAACAACTTGTTATTATGTGTACATCTGAGGTTTTTCCAATACTTAATGCAAGAAACAACTTAGGGTTACTAGATTAACTAGTACTCATAATTTCATTTTTCTATTCTGCCCAAGGTCTCACAGCTTTAAATACTCCATGTTCCTTTGCAAGACTCTTCCACCTCTTTACTTCTTCTAAAAGGCTCTTCAACGAGATTCTAATGTACTACAACTATCATGTTCCTTTCATTGAGACTAATAACAAGTTCTAGAAGGTTCAATTTTAGGGTTATATGTTATTAGATTCTGATTCAAGACTCTTTAACAATTGCAAGGTATCGGAGATGCTTATCGATCAATATGACCAGCCTCAGAGTTACAAATTTAATATAGTACACATCTTCTTATTCCTTCTACACTACAACTAATTCCCATAAATCATTTTATTTATAGGAACTTTCTTACCTTTCTCACATTCCCATGAGTCCGTTAATCCCAACTTGGAAAACTTAAATTATTTAAGTACCTCTTATGGGTCTCCTAAAATTTTAGGGGATGAATTTTATCCCAAGGGATAGATCCAAAATCTTAGGGAGGAAGGTTTTACATATAAAATCAATTAGTTAACTTGCTTAAAGGGTCAAGTGTGCACAACTTTGCTAATAAAATTTATTATGCTCCTTTTGACAATAATTACAAAATCTAAAAACCCATCACTTCAGCTCGATGACAGATTACACGTGATCTCTCCCTAGTTGGATTGGGAGATATCATGCCTACGGAGCGGGTTAGATTTAAGTTTTCGCCAAAGGAAGCACTAGAAAATTGGTCCATGCCCATTTACATCTTAATCATGCCATCATTGCTCATATAGCCTTTATTCTGAATGACCGCTTGCTCCTACAAATATTTTCATCATAGTATTGTTGATTTTTACTTGCAGGTTAAATGCAATAGGGACAAATTTCACGCGCGCTGGAGGCCATTATAGCCATTTAAGCTGTGACACTGGAGAACGCAACCCTTTGGGCTTAGGAAGTTTGTTGGAATGAATTTTTCTAGAGCGTTCACATGATGTAAACGTATTTACTCTGATTTTAATCATTTCAAGGTCATAAAGAACCCTATGCGTGCAGCTATATATTAAATTTTATGCCTATAATCGCCATGTGTATGCATAGATATATTATTTGCAGCCGTGTGTGAGTGTGTGATACGGCCTTGGAATAAAATGGGACAGAATTTTCCCAAGGTTTAATTTTTGCATTGAAAGATAAATATTATGGTCCGCCCCTTTGAGGTGCCACATGGTAGGTCTTGATTTTGCACTTTTGCGGGGGGCTATAATTTTTTGTCTAGAAAACAGTTTTCCAATTAGTTAGAACATGTATTCCATCCCCTCCTAGTTATACTTATTTAATGGGGGGATATATGCCTACTCCTATCAACTCCCCTTTCATCTATTGAGCATATAAGGTATATATCATCCTCATATGATAGTCGTATATCCTATCCCCCCCCCAACTGCATTAATTGATAGTAAAACTTAAATGGCCGCGGCCAACTTCTGATAGGAACCTCAGCACTCTGGCCAAATACGCTGACTAATTTGGAAAGCTCTCGATGCCTTTTTGCACAAGATTCATTAAATTTACTTTTTGATGAAATTTAAAAGGGTCAATTTTATTAAATATTACTTTCCCTTTTAATTTGCAGGCATGGTATTTCCAGGGGTCGCTTTAATGATTAAATTCGCAATCACTCCTTATATTGTAGTATTTCAAAAAAACAATGGCCACCGTATTAATGACTATTGTTCTAAATATAAATTACGTATAATTATTAAATGTGAAAGGGTTATCATTGTTCACATGGATCTTGATCATCAAGTTTGTATAATTTCTAAAAAATGACATGTAAGAACATTGCTTAGACAATTTCACTTTTCCTCCATTAAGATCAGGTTTG
Source organism: Taxus chinensis (assembly GCA_019776745.2). NCBI lineage: Eukaryota > Viridiplantae > Streptophyta > Pinopsida > Cupressales > Taxaceae > Taxus > Taxus chinensis. The sequence continues at coordinate 86,879 of JAHRHJ020003729.1, read as the reverse complement.
AGTTCGTTTACCTCCTAAGTCATTATCCATCCTTCGTCAAATTGAGCTCCTCATTACATCATCATAACCCACCTACAATGCTATTAAGGTTCGCAAGTTGGATTTTAAGCCGGTCAACATCTATGCATTTTGTACATTGTACCAAATTTTAGACATATATCAATGGCAGCGATAATCATTTTTCAAGGATCATTTAGGTCAATTTCATTTTTAAGTGTAATAACTTATTTCTAATCTAGTCTACATGCATTCCAATAAATCCAATAAACAATTCTCTGAGGGGATTTATATTAAGCCTGTGATTCCAAATTTATGTAACTCATTTCATTACAGCTAGAATGAAAACACTTAGACTTTTCCTTCAACGCATTCTTATTTCCAATGAAACTTATTGAGGGATTTATTACAACATAACAACTCAATTCCAATACTATGATTCATGCTCTATATGAGAAGGTTTGAAATATTCATTTCGAAACATTTCCCGAGCAACAATCTTTATTCAATGGTTCTTCTTTCCATTATCGATTTATAATTACAAAATGAACATGTAATCCTTTCCATTTATAAGATCTTTGCAGTAGACATAACCTCTTATGTCACATTCCAATTTCATCATACCATTATCAATAAATTATATTCACATTACAAATTATATTACAATCTTTTCCACTCTAAAGTGGGGAATGACTACAAGTCTCAATTTCACATGGTTGTCAAACTATAGATTCCGAACATTACATCATGGGTACATATCATCTTATTCATGCTATATTCTACGTTTATTATCATTCATCTGATCATAACCTGAAGATAGGGGGAGACATTACACTCTCCACCCAACCAAGATATCAATGGAGAAGGGAGAAGCAATCTCATCCATTGTATCCCCGTGCACTCCACACAACACAATGAAATAAGATGGTCTACAACTCATGGAAACAAAGGCTTACTTCCACAAACATGCAACATTTCTTCACATTCAATGGAATCATTGTTGGATCCTCAACGACATAAATGAGAGATCACACAAATTAACTACAAATGCATTCCAAAACAAAGGCTTTTAGTCAAGCAATCCAACAAGAGCAAGGAACTATGGGACCAACATACCTTATGCCTCTGGTAATTTCTTGAAATGAGGAATAGCACCAATACAAACCCTTCCAAAATAAATCTCATATCACTATTGACTCATTGATCGCCACCCTCAGGTGCCCCTTGGAGTTCCTCCAAACCTCAGTTATGCCCTCCCAGGAGATTCTCTTATGGAATCCCTCAAGGACAAGTAAGAAATGTAAGTACATTTATTACCCATTATGGGCATCCCAATCTCAAACTCTCTCCACAATAAAATACCTATTCGTAACTCTTATGCCTCCCTCATAAAGTTACATCCCATAGACCTTCTCCTAGCACCACACCTGTAAGCATTCTACCCAATAGTTGGTGTCCCACAACACACAAAGGAACATAATAGTTTCACTAATTTAAGTCATACATGCATGACAAGAGATAAGAAAGCATTTGTTAAAATGGATACAAGATTCCTACCTCTCCATTGGAGTAGAGTCCTAAAAATAAGATAAAGCTTATGTCCTGTAAGCTCCTCCAAAACAATCCAACTAAGATTGCAATACTACAAACAACCACATGGTACTCTCAAAATGTTCTTTGACCATGGAAGGATTCCAAAAGAATGAATAAAATTGAACCTTCCACCTATTTTGCAAAGTATCTAACCTTCCCTCAACAAGCAGAGGAAATTTAAATAATTTAGCACAAAAGGGAAAAGAAGAGGATGATGTGGCTCCATGTTTTGATGCCACATCATTCTTCCTCAAGACCAAGATCCCTTAGTCAACATCAACTCCAGGAACATAATAAATTGGAAATATGGAGTTTAATGACATAAGTTAACTGGACACTCTCCATCCCTAACCCATACCCCAAAAGGGCACAATTAAATGGTCAAACAATGTTGAAGAGAAGTGCAATTAAAACTTATATTTATGTTACCAAAATGTATAAAACATCCCCTGTATAAAATTTAACCTCCTAAGACCATATGTAAATATGGTTGGTAAGGGGTTTTAATAGCTGTGGGACAAGTTTAACTTGTCCCACAAGCCTCCCAAATTGCCCTCAAGGGGAAATTCGAATTCAAAGAGGATGAAGTGTTGTCAACACTCCAAAATCTACCTTAGCATTCTCTTACATATCCCTTATGTAAGTGTCTTACACACTCTTACAAAATTAGTTTCCAGATCATAAACTTCATTATTACATTCTTATGGACATTGTGTCAGTGAGTAACTTAAAATTAAAACAAGATTATTACAGTGGTAATTTACAACATATTGTAATAAAAGTAATGTAAAAGAGCGAACACATCACAAAATCCAAACACATACTAAACATTAATAAAGAAACAACATGATATACAAATTACATTAAGCCCAATGGCACATTGATAAAGGTGATTTCCCCCATACATGGAAATTTACTTCCTAACATAAGGAAAGAAAAGCAAAAGCAAAACAATGAAATTCACAAGTTGCCATGAGTGACCTAAATATTTGTATACCCGACATCCTGTTATTCCAATACAGTTAGTCTCCAGGTTACCCCGACAAGAAGTTGTGATCATGTTTACTATCCTCCTGCAAAAAGATTACGAAAATACCTCCTTCGACCTATGCGTACATCAAGATTGGAATAACATGACAAGTACATAACTAGTATGAAGGAAGATTTATGCAACATCAATACGTAAAGATTGAAATCATGAGAAAATTTAGATAGGGTTTCATTTTGAAATTATATTATATTCATTTGGATGTTCTGATATGGCCACGAGGCCGAAGGGGTATTTGTATTTTGCAGGTTAAAAATATCACAACAAACATCGGGGGATTGGAGACCAACCACATTGGAATTCTAGATGAATTCAACAAGGTCACCATGGCAACTTGTATTGTTCGTGTGTGTGTGTGTTTGATTGTTAGGGATTCCATGGGGGGGATCACCTTTAAATGTGACCAAGGGGTTATGTGTATTTATTTTATTTGGTTCCTTTTTTTAATGTTTGCATGTGTTTATTTTGTGATGTGTTTACCCTTTCATTATTTATTAAATGTGGTATTAATATTGTGAGTAATCATGTTGTTAAGTTAATTAATTAAATATATCATAAGAATGTAATTAATAGAGTTGTTGGCCATGATTTAAAGTGTTGAAAGAATGTGTAAGTAATGTGTAAGTGATGTGTAAGTGATGTGTAAGTTAATTTTGGAGTGTGAAACACTCCACCTTCTTGGAAATTCGAATTTGTCCTTGGAGGCTGATTTTGGAGGCTTGTGGGACAAGTTAAACTTGTCCCATACCTCTTAAATTTATTTACCAACCATACCTATGGTTGGAGGGTTGAATTTAGACCTTTTTTAATGCATTTTTGTAAGTCAAATTGTAAGTTTTAATTGCACTTTTCTTACATGGTTTAATTTCAGTCTTTTTGGGTGTGGGTTTGATTTGAGTGTGTAAGTAAACTGTCATATTATTCACCCACCTATTTATTATGCATTGGAGAATGAAGTTGACTTTTGGGTTGGAAGTTGAGGATGTGTGAAGTGGCATCCTACATGGATCCACCTCATCCTCTTCTCTTCCCTCTTCTATAAAATTTGAATTCCTTGCCTTGTCTTGGGTTGCATCACTTTTGGAGACTTCATTCTTGGGTGAATTATTTTGTTGTTTTGGGAGCTCTTTCTTTTGGAGAAGTTTTTGGGAAGATTGTTGCATGCTTGTGCTTGGCTGATTTGGATTGCTTGCATTGGAAAAGCTTGTTGTTTTAGAACTTGGAACAACTCCATCATGGAGAGGTAAGAGCTTGGCTCTTGAAATGCTCTTCTTTTATGAATGTAAATGTTAATGTGTGAATGTTTTGGCATGTTTGTGGGTTGTTGGGTAGATGGCCTAGGAATGGTGTAGGAGAAGACTATGGGGTTTATTTTGTGGGAGGCACAAGTGTTTTTTAGGGAGGTATAAGGGTGGAGGGAGTTGGGATTTGGGTTCCACCTTACAAAGAAATAGCTTGCATTTCTTTACTCGTTATGGGGTGCCATAAGAGGTTGGGGAGGCATAAGGAAATGTGAGGAATAAGGGTACTTGGGGGAGGCATAAGGAATGTCAGGGTTTTGATATACTATATTTTGGTGGTTTGTAATTCAGGTGGTGATACCCATTTCCCCTTTGGGAGGCATAAGAAGCATCCCCCATAGTTTCTTGCTCCTTTGGCTTGCTTGATGAAGCCTTAGTAATGTTTGTCATGTTTTAATGTAGTTGTAAACTACATTCTGTTTTGGACTGTGTTTTTATTGTGAAAATGTTGCTTGTGTGTTTGTGGAAGCCTGTTGTTGCCATGAGTTGAATCACATCTTTTATTGCATTGTGGTTGGGGCTTGGGGGCCAATGAAGAAGGATGGATTCTCCTTTCATTGGATGTCTTGGTTGGGTGGAGAGCGTTGCCTTTCCCCTACTCTTGTTGTGATCAAATTGGAAGAATGATAAATCTACATGTTGTTGTTCTGGAGCAGAAAAGGAAAATGAAAAAAACAGTTTGACAGTCCCTTGTTGAGATAAATCTTATTGTAACCTTTCCCACTTGAAGTGGATGAACTTGTATATGTTTTGTAATGGAAATATGTTGTATTGAATATGAAAGTTGTAAATTGAAATGTGAAAGAGATATACTCTGTTTCTGTTTTTTGAAAGAAAAAAATTGTATTTTGTATGATGAATTTGAAAATGAAAGAAAGAAGTTGTAAGTTGTCTTTTGAAATCAATAAATGGATTGTATTACCTTTCTCAAATTGCATTGTTGTATTGAATCTGATGTATTTAAATGTATTTGAAATCTCTGTTTGAAAGGAAGAAATGCATGTGAGAAAAATACAAACTTTGTCTTTTGAAATGTGTAAAATTTGAAATCAGAATTGCATTTTAGATTTGAATAGTTTGATTTCAATCAAATAAATGTATTAGATTGGAATTGGAACGTATTCTAATACTTGGAAGAAGAAAATGGAAAATAGACCCTTTAAAATTTGATCTTTGTTTTGTATTTTCAAACTGGCAATTATTTAATCCAAAATGCACAGACCGAACCTGCAACAAAGAAATAACAAATGAAACATTAAATTGAACATAATAAGATCTAAATGAATTCAATTAGACAAAAACACTTAAGGAATTTCTTAGAAAACTTAGCAAAATCGGGCTCAATCATTTCACTGTCGTTTTGCTGTCAAAGTTGTAGAAATTTCAAATTGGAACTTACAATCAAAAAACTTGAAAAATCCATTAAATCCTCAAGAAAAATTCTCCATGTCTAAATGACATGTTGAGGGAAGAATTAAGATCAAATTGAACAATGTTAAAATTTGACATTGAGGAGGAAGAAGATCAATTGTTAAAATTTTTATAAGTTAAAATTTACCAGTTTGCACTTTTAAAATTCATTTTCATGAAATTGACCCCTTAAAACTTTATCAAAATTAAAATTATTGTGTTCCTGTGAAAAGAGGACATCGAGATATTTCCAAAAATCCTCGTTTTCCCAAAAACTGAGCTCTCTATCAAAATTTATGGCCTTCTGAAGTTTTTTTCTTCATTTGGCGTCAAAAAAATAAAAACTAACTGTCAAAAAAAACAAAATATAAGGAAAAATTTCCTTGGCGGACCCATGGGCCCTGAATTTTTCCTTAGCACTTTTGGTCAAAAATTTGAAAGGAATCAAAATTAATCCGAAATTAAAGCCTGATTTCCACTAAAAATGATTAACCCGAGAAGCCTTTCAAAGTTTTTCAAAAATGAATCCTCTATCAAAAAGAAGTTTTGGCCTTGGATTTTTTCAAGTTTGGAAAAATTTCCATGGCGGGCCCGCAACCCGATTTTAAGCTTAGAACTTTTAAAAAAAATTTTGGGAAAAATTTTTTTTGGCAAAATTTTCCCCTACCGCTTCCCTTTGCCAACGGCCCGCAGCCAATCAGAGGTGCCACATGTGGCACCAAGGCATTAAACCCTTTTTAAACTTAGCGCTAAAATTTTTTTGGAAAATTTTGGGAAATTTTTAATTTTCCCTGCCTCCCGCCACCCGCAGCCAATCAAGGCTGCCACGTGGCACCACAAGGCATTGGGAGGAGCAGATCCCTTTTTTCCTTTTTAACTTAGTTTCTTCAAAAAATTGGGAAAATTTTCCAAATTTTCTAAAGTTTCCTCCACCTGGTAGCCAATCAGAGCTGGAACATGTGGCATCACAAGGTGTCGGAAGAGGCGCATAAATTACCCTAATTTTTGCCTTTTTTCCCTGATCGCGGGTTAAAGGCTTTTCTAAACCTTTTTGGCTCCCCAGTCTGCACTTTTTGGCCAAAAAGACATAATGTCCCTAAATCGCTCTTCGACGACCCGATTTCCCTTGACCCAGGTTTCCACAGGCCTAAAGCCGACACGTGTCCTCTTCGGGCCCGCGGGCGCATGGAGGAAAATTTCACTGATTTTTTCCCAAAGAAGGAAAATTGCCAAATTTTCTCCCCATCCATGCCACTAACCCGTTATGGGAAAATTTTCTTCCCTAGGCCCGCAGGCCCGCTCTTGGGGAAAATTTTCACCCCAAGGCCCATAACTTGAGAAATATGAGGAGTTAGGAGGACTTCTTTATATCAATGGAAAGGTGAGGAAATTTCCTATCCAATGGGAATGATTTAGGGAAATTTTGAATGTTAAATTTGAGAAAAATCAAGTTGAATATTTTAATTTCAAGTAGAACCTTTAAGCCTGTAGAGAATGTGATGGTGAGGAATTACCCTCTTAACCTAATTGAATTTTCTAACCCTAAATTTTGACCTTGTGACCTCTAATAATTGTTAATAAAAAAAATAATATATCTAGTAAATTAGAATTGATCTGGAAACTGTTTGTGACAACTGTTGTCTTGTAACCTGGTTGTAGACACTTTTAAACAAAAAAAATTATTCCATAATTTTCCTAACTAATCCTAGGTTGTTCTTGGGTCTCAAGTGGGTTGTTTTTAGCGGGCATTACACTTGGTATCAGAGCCGTGGGTTCAAAGCTTGGACCCTTGGGCACACTAGAAAACTTGAGACATGAACTGTAAACCTAGCACACTTTTGAATCTAAGAAAACAAACTTGTTTGAAAATTGAAAAAAAAATGTGTATGAAGAAATATTACATTACTCTGTTCATTTGAACTACCAAAATTAAAATAATAATAAAATAATAAGTTGTTTGAATTGTTGTACTTGCTTAGTGGCATTTTGTCTAAACCCGGGTAACTAAGAATGTCAAATTAAATTGATTTTTTTGAACTTCTAGTGTAGTGGAAACTTGGTTCCCTTTGAAAATGTGTTGTTTTACAAGTCCTAAATCTTGATTTAATTGTATGATGCGTTAAGCCCTTTTTGAGACCCTTCCTTATTGGAGTTGTTGGAATGATAAATTGTATGGTGTGATTCTTGTGGTTGGACAATAGTGGTTGTGTCTGGGGTCGGGAAGAGTTAATTAGAAGTTGTTTAGAGCTTCCTTCCTTCAGTAGTTAGGAAAGTTGGTCTGGTTGTCAGTTTTTCATTTTGTTACCCATATGGGAGAGTGGACATTAAGTCTGGGTGTCGTTTATGACCCAATCCTGCACGTATGTGTCCTTGGAACTGACCTCGAGGTAGAGTACCCCTATTGGCGGCCATGAAGGGCTGCAAGTGAATGTGGTGTTAACATTTTGTATTTTACATTCGTAAACTTGTGTCATTTTATCAAGGACCAACATCTTATTTTATGATTGGATTGAGAAGCTCTGAGGCTCTTCTAGTTATTTATATTTTTGTGAGAATTTTCAGACTTTGCAATGCGGCTACTTAGCCACTTTCCTTGATTGCCGATATTTCTTGGATTTTATTTTGATTGGTGACTCAGAGCTCATTATGTTGTTGGCTACTTAGCTAAACGTTACGTGGATTCTTCTTGCATGATGATGAGCTGGTTCTATGCTACTTGTATTCATACATTTTGTCATATGGGGGTACACCCTAGGTGTCTTGAATGTCCTCTTAGGTGCTTAAAGTTATGCCTTGGTTTTAGATGCATGGAACCTTGAGTGTATCTAGGATCTTAGAGTGACTTTTTCATTACTCGACCTTGTTGGGAAGAGAGTTCATTGTGTTGTGCATTCTAGTTGGCAGTCTGTTAGCGGTGGTGGTGATTCTCTTACAATCCGGTAAGAGCTTGAACCTCGTCAGAGTAGAGGTGTTTAATTGTGGGTTGATGAATTATGTTGGGATCGGTTTGCTTTTGGCTGGCTGTGGATGTTAGTGGAAAAGTGTTTGTTTGGTAGTGGCTTCTCTTCGATGGCATGCTAAGTTTTATCAAGAGTTCCTCATTTCATTATATAAAGTAGTGACTTGAGGATTGTATGCATCTTGGTAATTATGGTTAGATTTAATCCCATTCGAGTATTGTGTGTAAATTAAGTGTGTTTTTTTCCCTCTTGACCTATAAATAAGTCTACCCTTTCCTTAACTTTTTTTTAGTTACTATGAATAATACTCTATGACCTATTAATTTTGGATTACGTGGAGACAATTATGGATGCTTTGAGTCTTTTGGACCATGACATTGGTGATGATAGTGTAATTAGACCTTGATAATTTAATCTCGGTGGTATTTTATAATGTGATTCTTCTTGCAAAACTGTAACTCTTGGTCGTAAAGCCATGTTGAATAGATAGCTGATTGTCTGCTTACATTTGATGCTTTCTAGTGAGTATGTGGTGTTCTTATAGTTAAAATATTTCCTTGTCATTTTGATTGCTTGGTTGGTGGTATCCTGTGGTAATATGGGTGTAGATTTGAAAACTTTCCTTGTCTTATCAGGTGAGTAAAATGTTTTTACCAAAACAACAAACATTGTTAAACCCTAGTAGATCAGTAAAAGTAATTATGCTTCCTTAATGGGTCTTCCTTGTAACTTCTTTTGAGAACTTGTAGAAACCCACTAGGAATGTTTTATGATACTTGTAATTAGTTGAAAAATCTCGAAATATTGTTGTGATCCATGTTGGTTGATTGTTTCCTAGTTCTTAACAAAAGTAATAATGTGTTTTCTATGTTGAATGTCCCTTGATTCCTTAGAATTAATAATGTGATGTGTTGATTTACCTCTCTCTCCCATAAAAGTAATAGTGTGATATGTTTACCCTTCCTTCTCATTAAATTTTTAATTGACAAATTGACTCACCCAAACATCATAAAACTATAATTGAGGAGATTTGGCCTTGAAGCTTAACAAATAAACTGGAACATAGAAAGAGAAAATGGTCCTTGCTTTAACCTTGGTAGATTAATAGAAGGAATAAAAACCATGTAGAAGAACAGAAAAGGAAAAAAAAATCCATCTACCTCCCCTAGAAGTAAAATAAATACTTTTTCTTTTTTTCTGCCTTTATAGAATGGCGAGATATCATGCCCCTTAGTGGTCCTTATAACACAAAAATGTGATGTTATAATAGGAGAAAGTTTAATTAAGAAAAATTGTAAAGGAAGGTGCTTAGAAAAAAAACAACTTTTGACTTAATTAGTTGAGTTATAAAATAAGTAAGATTTATGTGTATTGAGTGCAATGTATAGTTGAACCTGTAGTTCTGTCACCTACCTGAAATTATGAAACACCTGGTGGATAGTAATGTGTTCTAGTTGCTTAGTACTTTCTTATTCATAGATGTATGAGCCTTTCTTGTGGGATTTTTGGGTCATCATACCCTTATATCCCGTAGCTCGACGAGTGTGAGTTGTGGTCCTTTTGGATTGAGACTTATCTGTTGTTTGAGAAGCAACCTCCTTGCGTGTTGTCTTGTCCTTGGAGACCTAAGTTATTGTAATTTTAAGGCAACATATGTTAAGGATATCAAATAATTTTGGGAAGTCTTCTTTTCTTCATATTTTCTTGGGTCACCTTGTTATTGTTGCCCCTTTTCCATTAGGATGGAAAGTGCAAGATGATGTTATTCACTTTTGATACGATGCACCCTTGGATTGTAGTTGGACCCCGTGTTACTTGTTCTTCTCCCTAGCGACCTTGAGTGGTCCTTGGTGTTTCTTGTGCTCTCTTTATGGTTATTCTGAGCTTGAGTAGGAAATAAGATAAATAAATCCCATTGTGTTATAATGTATGGTACTTGTATTGATATGTTAGTTTCTAGGGGATATATATATATATATATATTATATAAATGGTAAATGGTTGACTTCTTTAGATTTGGTTGGTATGGTGTGTTCGATTCTTAAAACAAAAGTGTAAAAATCAGACTATAGGAAAACTTGTGGTCTTGACTTCACTTAGTATTACCATGAAAAGTTAATTGTACCCTCTCGAGTTATAGAAGTGCTTTCCTTGAATAGTTCCTTGATTTTAAATGTTTTGCTGATTTAGGTGTCCTTGTTGATTAACCTCATCCTGTGTGATCCTCAAATTGTGGGACCTTGAGTAGACTTGTTCCTCATGCAAATTTGGTCATAGTTGATTTTTGCTAGCCTTGTCTAGACAACGAACCTTGAAATCATGGCTTAAAATTAGTAGAAACCTTAACTTTTATTATTGTAGTATGTTGTATTCCTTGGGAAACTATGTGGTCATTCTCAAACTCATGGAATTCTCCTTATTATTCCTCTACTTGGTGGTTACTCTTAAGACTCTTTTGAACTCTTCATGTTATATTGTTATGTGTGGTATCTTGGTTGATAGCGTAAATTTACTCTCTAGATTTAAGTGTTCATAGCCTTGCATGCAGAAAGTTTAGAACTCATCCCTTGCAATCTCCCTTCTTCTTGCTGAATTGCATTGGACCAAACTTAGGTTCTGTAGACCCACACTTGTTTGAAGCAAGCAATCCCATAATGGAGTGATCCTTTTTCTATTGCATTTGTTCCTATCTCTCTTTCCAGTGACTTCCAGGAGGAAGTCGAGTCTAAGGGGAGGGGGATGTAGTGCCCACTTCCCTTTGACACTTTTGATATTGATCATGATACTGTTGACTATATTATGGACATTATTATAGTTTTGATTTAGTATGGTGTTAGATGTCAGATCATGGATTATTGTTGACTCTGATTCATATATGATGCATGATGATTGTTAGAGACATTTTATATAGATGTTGACATGATGTTGATATACTATTTGGACATGGTTATATATATTTATGGATGTTGTTAGGACATGTGATATTTGGATATATTGAGTAGACCTAGAAAATTGAAATTTAAAATTGATGATTATATAGTTATTGATGAAATTGTAAGTGATATTGTTGATTGTTTGGATGTTGTTGTGATTCATATATATATTGATGATTTTGAAATTATATTATATTCATTTGGATGTTCTGATATGGCCATGAGGCCGAAGGGGTATTTGTATTTTGCAGGTTAAAAATATCACAACAAACATCGGGGGATTGGAGACCAACCACATTGGAATTCTAGATGAATTCAACAAGGTCACCATGGCAACTTGTATTTGTTTGTGTGTGTTTGTTTGTTGTTAGGGATTCCCATGCGGGGATCACCTTTAAATGTGACCAAGGGTTTTATGTATTTTATTTTATTTGGTTCCTTTTTATTGATGTTTTCATGTGTTTATTTTGTAGTGCATTGACCCCTTTCATTATTTATTAAATGTGTGTAAATATTGTGAGTAATCATGTTGTTAAAATAATTAATTAAAATATGTCATAAGAAAGTAATTAATAGAGTTGTTGGCCTTGAATTAAAGTGTTGTAAGTAATGTGTAAGTGATGTGTAAGTTAACTTTTGAGTGTGAAACACTCCACTTTCTTGGAAATTCGAATTTGTCCTTGGAGGCTGATTTTGGAGGCTTGTGGGACAAGTTAAACTTGTCCCATACCTCTTAAATTTAATTACCAACCATACCTATGGTTGGAGAGTTGAAATTAGACTTTTATTATGCATTTTGTAAGTCAAATTGTAGGTTTTAATTGCACTTTTCTTACATGATTTAATTTCAGTCCTTTGGGGTGTGGGTTGGATTTGAGTGTGTAAGTAAACTGTCATATTATTCACCCACCTATTTATTATGCATTGGAGAATGAAGTTGACTTTTGGGTTGGGGTTTAGGATGTGTGATGTGGCATCCTACATGGATCCACCTCATCCTCTTCCTTCCCTCTTCTATAAAATTCAAATTCCTTGCCTTGTTTTGGGGTTGCTTCACTTTGGAGACTTCATTCTTGGGTGAATTCTTTGTTGTTTTGGGAGCTCTTGCTTTTGGAGAAGTTTTTGGAAGATTGTTGCATGCTTGTTGCTTGGCTGATTTTTGGATTGCTTGCATTGGGAAAAACTTGTTGTTTTGGAACTTGGAACAACTCCATCATGGAGAGGTAGGAGCTTGGCTCTTGAAATGCTCTTCTTTTATGAATGTAAATGTTAATGTGTGAATGTTTTGGCATGTTTGTGGGTTGTTGGGTAGATGGCCTAGGAATGGTGTAGGAGAAGACTATGGGGTTATTTTGTGGGAGGCACAAGTGTGTTTTAGGGAGGTATAAGGGTGGAGGGAGTTGGGATTTGGGTTCCACCTTACAAAGAAATAGCTTGCATTTATTTACTCATTATGGGGTGCCATAAGAGGTTGGGGAGGCATAAGGAAATGTGAGGAATAGGGGGTACTTGGGGGGAGGCATAAGGGCTTGTCAGGGTTTTGATATACTATATTTTGGTGGTTTGTTCTCAGGTGGTGATACCCATTTCCCCTTTGGGAGGCATAAGCAGCATCCCCCATAGTTTCTTGCTCCTTTGGCTTGCTTGATGAAGCCTTAGTAATTGTTTGTCATGCTTTAATGTAGTTGTAAACTACATTTTGTTTTGAAATATGTTTTTATTGTGAAAATTCTACTTATGTGTTTGTGGAAGCCTGTTGTTTCCATGAGTTGGATCACATGTTTTATTGCATTGTGGTTGGGGCTCGGGGGCCAATGAAGAAGGATGGATTCTCTTTTTTCATTGGATGTCTTGGTTGGGTGGAGAGCATTTCCTTTCCCCTACTCTTGTTGTGATCAAATTCGAAGAATGATAAATCTACATGTTGTTGTTCTGGAGCAAAGGAAAATGAAATAAAATAGTTGACAGTCCCTTGTTGAGATAAATCTTATTGTAACCTTCCCACTTGAAGTGGATGAACTTGTATATGTTTTGTAATGGAAATATGTTGTATTGAATATGAAAGTTGTAAATTGAAATGTGAAAGAGATATACTCTATTTCTATTTTTTGAAAGAAATAATTGTATTTTATATGATGAATTTGAAGAATGAAAGAAAGAAGTTGTAAGTTGTCTTTTCAAATCAATAAATTATTGTATTACCTTTCTCAAATTGCATTGTTGTATTGAATTTGATCATTTAAATGTATTTGAAATCTCTTTTGAAAGGAAGAAATGCGTGTGAGAAAAATACATACTCTTTCTTTTGAAATGTGTAAAATTTGAAATCAGAATTGTATTTAGTTTTGAATAGTTTTATTTGAATCAAATAAATGTATTAGATTGGAATTGGAATGTATTCTAATACTTGGAAGAAGAAAATGGAAAATAGATCCTTTCGAAATTTGATCTCTGTTTTGTATTTTCAAACTGGCAATTATTTAATCCAAAATGTACAGACTGAAACCTGCAACAAAGAAATAACAAATGAAACATTAAATTGAACATAAGAAGGATCCAAAATGATCCCACACAAACTATAATACTTAAGAAATTTTCTTAGAAAACTTTCAAAATCGGGCTCAAACAATTTCTCAGTCGTTTTGCTGTCAAAGTTTAAATTTCAAATTGATCTTCAATCAAACAAATTACCTTGAAATCCATCCTAAATCCATCTAAGAAAAATTCTCCATGTCTATTTGACAAGTTGAGAGAGGAATTAAGATCAAATTTAACAAAATTTTATAAGTTAAAATTTACCAGTTTGCACTGTAAAAGCCTGCAGAATCGTTTTCATAAAATTTTACCCTTTAAAATTTATCAAAATCCAAATATTAATGATTATTTTCCACATCATTAGGTGAGTCATCTCACTTAGGTGAGATCGTAGGTCCATGTGTCATTTAGGGGTCATTATGAGATTCTCTTACGTCTTACATGTCAGTGCATCAGTGCGTCAGTGCATCATATGGGGGAGTTACACTTCTATTCTGGGAATGTAACTCCCCCTCTCTACTCGAGTTGTCATGATTGCAGCACTGGGGGTTACTCAACACCTCCTATATGTACACCCCATTTGATCTATGAGATAGAGGAGAGTTTTATGGCTTAACCAGGTTCTGCCCGTGTTTCAAATCTTTGCATGCACATTCGGTTGATGCTCGCTCCTCCCGAGATCTCTTCACGCTGTCGTTCGCATGTCCGTTGATGTGCACGTCATCCCTCGTGATCCTCACTTGTGGGTTTTAAACCCTCTTTCATGGTATCAGAGTGGATCTTGTGGATCCGTGCACTCCTCGGCATTTTTTGTGCATTTTTCAGCTTTCGGCATGATATCTAGTTCTCGTTGCATGTGTCGTAATGGATATTCCATTCATGCTCTTCTTGCATTGATTTGGGTTTTATACCTCTTGTTTTTTTCGTGTTCATTTTGGTCATGTGTTCAGTTTTGGTGTTTTTGGAGGTTTAGTGTCTTCTCAGGCTGCATGAGTTCCTTTGCATTGCATATTCTCATATTTGCATGCTTACAGGGTGTTTTAGGTTTCTGGATTTAAGTTTTTTTTCAAGCTCCTTTTTGTGAGTTGCAGTTTTTTGTGCACTTGCTGCCTTGTCATCATGCAACTTGTTTTAGCATTTTGGGCTCGTTTGTCTTTTGCTCTTTGCTATTTTGGGTGTTGGCTCTTGATTAGTGCATTGTTGGCTTCTTGATTCTTTGACTCCTTTTCTGCTATGGTTCTTTGGCTTTAATCTACATTAATGGATCATTCTTGACTCATGGATTGTGGTTTCACTTTTTTTCATTTTTGGATTAACTCTTTCCTTGGCTATGTTGCCTTGGTGTTGCTTCTTTCAACATTATTCATCACTACATTTTCTTGCAAGCTGGTTTTGTTTTCATTGAGCAATGTTGTTTCCCTGCATCAGGGTCCATTGCAACTATGCTCGGCTCATTTGGTTTGTTCTGGATTGCTTGTCCTGCATTTCATGGTGTTCTTTTTTTGACTTCCTATTGGCATCTCCTTGGTCTTTTCATTTCACTTGCCTTTTTGGTAGTTGGGCTCCATGTTCATGGCCATGTTTCCTTTTCTTTGGAACACTTCTAGTTTTGGCTTTACCTGCTCCACTGGCATTTTCTGCCTCATTTGTGCTCACATTTTTTCCTGGATTCCAATGTCTTTGAATCCTGCTTCTCACTGCTTAACTCCTTTTGCCATTGCTACCTTTCCCTTGGATTTTTGGACTTTTTCACTCTGGTTTGCAGTCTTCTGCTTTTTGCTTTTTCTTTCTAGGTTTGACCTTCCACACCAAATTTCACCTTCAACCTGGCATTTTTGGGAATTTTGGATTCCTTCCACTCTGTTGCATCCCTTCACTTTTGGGTAACTCTTGGACTTCTTTTCAACATTTCAATCTCCTTGCACGTTTCACATCCAACACTTCAACTCTCTGCACATTTAAACCTTGCACACATTAATTTTGGTCAACACTCCAGCACTCCTGGGTCAACATGGACACTCTCAACACATCAGCTCCACTGTGGATCTTGAGCATGGTGACTTCCACGTGTGGGCCCCCCATCCTCATCCCTTTTAGAATTTTTAATGTTTTTTATGTTTTAAGGTTAAAAAAACATTCATTCATTTCATGGCATTGTAATTTTTTAGGCTATTTTTTGCTTGTATTATCCCTTCCTACGAGCGTCGAAGACGGAGGGCGAGGTCCGGGGTTGGCAGGAGGCTAATCCCCCCTCACAAGTCAAACCAAACCCCTGCTAAAATTTGATGCCATTTCCAACGAGTACCCACACGATACCCTTTGCACCCATTTCAGGCACTTTTTTAATGCATTTGCAGCATTTATTGACATTTTCCATCAGTTGCGGGAATCGTTTAATGCCATAACTTTTGACTCGCAGCTCATTTTTTAGCACTTCTTTAGTCAAAGTTGCATGATTTTTCACACATTACGTGATGGCATTGTCAGTTTTGTAAACACACTACTTTATAAAGTGCCGCATTCTGGGGGGGTTGACTGTACTCTTGGGCTTTCACACGCAGACGCATTATCGGCCGAGTCCGATGTCTTGCTTTTGTGCATCTTGCATTTTTCATCATGGAGAGTGCTCTTTCTAGACTTGAGCATCGTAGGATCACCTTACAGCCTCCGCCACTTCTCACCGGGAGAGGGAACTATTCAGCTTGGCATGCTTCCATGGAACGTTACTTCACCCACGAGGGTCTTTTACCCTTCTTGCTTGGGCCAGTTCCTGCACCCACTGATCATCGTCATCTAGAGGAATTTCTTGACACTTGTGACCATGTCTTTGGTCACATGATGATGCATGTCTCTCGTTCTCTCTGGTTTCACGTGGCAGACTCAGATCCACCTCACCGTGTCTGGAGCATTCTTCAGTCCCTCTATGGAGACCCTTCACATACTGCCGCCATTGTTGTTGTGCTGCTGATTCAGTTGTCTCCTCTTTCTTCATGTGATGACAGTTCCACTGACATAGACTCACTTGGTTCTACTTCTGATGACGAGGATTGTGCACCCAGTTCTGATGTTGAGAGTACTACAGAGGACTCTTCTCCTCTTTCTCTCACTATTCCAGAGAGTGTTGACACATCCCACATCTCATCAGATATCGAGCAGTCTCATACTCAGTCTCATACCATCATTACACCAGCCTCCTTTCCACTTCCAGTGTGCGAGGCCCACTTCACTCCTCTACCTTCATTGGATGACTCATACCTATCTGACATCGCTCTTCTGTTTGTTGAGCCCCCTCATTGGGATGAGTATCTGCCTGACCTTAGTCATCTTTTCACAGAGTCTACTTGTGATGCACTACAGGTTCCTCATCCATCTACAGGTGTTTCAGAGGAGTTCATCATCTCTATTGTTGGGAGTGCCCCTTCCGGGAATCATGTCACTTCCACATTTCCAGAGACCTTCATTGATCCACCCTCAGCTGTGGATCCCTTTTCTGTTGTGGAGGATGTTTTGTTCCCTTCACATCACTTGGACATCCTTTCTACGGGTGTTCCTCTTTTTCACTCTGACAGTTCTACACACGTGGCATTACCTTCGGTTCCTTGGCACTCACTCGCTAGACCTATGTCACACTTCCGTGCACCAGACTCAGAGTTCTTCGTGTTGCTGCCTTCAGTTTCCTTTGTGGAGTGGGTGGACTTCCAGCACGTCATTTCTGTCCTTCCTAAGGGCAGGCACATAGTTCGGTGTGGGTGGCTCTTCTTCAGTCCAGAGGCAGAGGATCTCATCATCGACATTCTTCTGGGAGACCTCCTAGAGCTGCAGAGTTCAGATCCGTCCATGGCATCTTCTGCATTCCTCTCGTCTCCCTCTTCTTCTCTCTTCTTCTTCTTTCTGAGAGATTGCCTCTTTGTACATGGGTACCTTCTTAGGCTCATTTATGGCTGGGACCCATATTTGGCATCTTTCTTAGATTAGAGAGTGTTTTTTCTCTTGTGGTGGATGTTTTTCCCACTGGGTTTTCCTTCACTGCTTGGGACCTTTTTCTTGTACATGGGTACCTCATCAGGCTTTGTGCCGGGACCCATTTCTCATTTCTGACTTGCCACCTCATCCTAAGTTACGATGAAGGGGGGGGGTGTTGGTGTGTGTTATTTTCCACATCATTAGGTGAGTCATCTCACTTAGGTGAGATCGTAGGTCCATGTGTCATTTAGGGGTCATTATGAGATTCTCTTACGCGTCAGTGCATGTCAGTGCGTCATATGCATCATTGGGAGTTACACTTCTATTCTGGGAATGTAACTCCCCCTCTCTACTCGAGTTGTCATGATTGCAGCACTGGGGGTTACTCAGCACCTCCTATATGTACACCCCATTTGATCTATGAGATAGAGGAGAGTTTTATGGCTTAACCAGGTTCTGCCCGTGTTTCAAATCTTTGCATGCACATTCGGTTGATGCTCGCTCCTCCCGAGATCTCTTCACGCTGTCGTTCACACGTCCGTTGATGTGCACGTCATCCCTCGTGATCCTCGCTTGTGGGTTTTAAACCCTCTTTCTTCTTAAGATATTCCAATGAGGGAGGGAATTAGGTCATATTCTCCAGTTATAAGCGTGACATCTGTCATGGTATTATTATTTCTAGGGTCCTGATAACCCTTAGGAGAAGTCATAGTGAAATGATGAAGAAGCATTTTATTACTGTATTAGGATTAAATTTTCTTTCCCTAACATGATCTTAGCCATTGAGGTTCGTATGATACAAAATGAGGAATTATGGCTTATGTTGAAGTAAAGTGCAGGATGTTGCGCCATTTGTTTTTTGCATCAGTTACAGAGATTCGAGGTAGAAAGCCATGAGGTTGAGTTGTGGAGCCGTATGAAGCTTCAATGGATGTATATAGGTACATACTCTTTGCAATGGATGAACCGACGAATATATCTAAAATCACACTTAGCATAATAGTTCCAGGCGAAGCAAATACAGATTCGATGACAATCATGAGGGAAGGTGTTGATTTCATTTGTCAGTCGATGACCTTTACATAATGAAACCCTAATTGGTAGCTATGAAAGAATCAGTTGGCTAAAATCGAAGGGATTGAGAGATTTGAGAGATAATATTATAGCTTGTCATGCCATATTATTAAAATTTTCACTTAGATTTCCAATGAACTTTTACATGTTATGTCAATTAGTGATCTCAACATGGTCAAGATTACATGAGATGTATCCAGCTCGAATTGGGAGAACTTTTGATTTTCACCCTGCAATATTTTGTCAGCAAAAAATGCAATGGGACAATTAGGAGAATTAAAATTAGTGCAAATGTTTATACATTGCTATGTAAAATATTGTGAAAATTTTCATAATCATGCCATTTGATTAAGAGGAAAAAACTTGAGGACTTATAAATTTATAACCACCTAAATGTAATCATGTTCTTATATATTATTGTGTAGAAATAATATACAATTTTAGGTCCACACATTTCATAAGAATTGTTCCTTCCACTTAAAATAAATTATTCTACCTTACAAGAGATATTATCACCATTTAAATTATTTTATCCTCTTACACCTACCTACAATATTCTTATGTGTTTGCATCCTTGTAATATTTTTTTCTTTTACATGCTTGTTAAAAACAATATAGTTGGGTATGCACACAAATGATCTGATCCATTTTATTTTCTGACAAAGAACTAACCAAATTAATGTGAAATTTATATGTCTTGATTGGATGGAAACGCCCACGTAAAATTTTAATTAAAATCTAAGTGGATGATATTGTTATTAGTCAATTAGAAAAATGAGGAATCTAAATACAATGTATTTTTACTTGTAAAAGTACTATTTATCTCTCCATTTATATTATATACATACTAGGGTGTGATGGATGTCAAACAAGGTTTATATTATATACATACTAGGGTATGATGGATGTAAAACAAGTTGATTATTTTTATTGGAATAGATATCTAGTGAACGAACACAAAAAGAACAGATGCCAAATAAAACATATGAATAAGTGTTTTCTCCTCTTTGGTTAAAATTCCAATCCCAAAATGGTTAACCTCATACTGAATGGTCTTATAAAATCATTGTACATATTAGCTCTATAAGTCATTAGCTAGGATAGTTTCCTAAAGCATGACTAAGAACCTAATGCAGTTTTTATGTAGTCTTTCACCCTAAGGATTGTTGTGAGAGTTGGCGAATACTGATTGTGACCTAATCTTGAGTGTAAATCTCCAGCCAAGAAGGAAGTGTCTCCACCACACCAAGGCATGAACAACTACTACAAGCGCAAGATCACGAGTCATATAATTGAACTCATAATCCTTGAGTTTTCACGACTCAAAAGTAACTACTCTTCCCTCTACATCAACACACCTCCAAGTCCTACCAAAGATGCATCTATGCAAAATGTAGAACTTTCCCTGAGGATCTAGCACTACTAGAATAGGCACTGTCATGAGGAATTACTTTAGTGTCCTTAAGGTCTTCTCACATATTTCTGACCAAATAAACTTCTTCCAAAACATTTCTGCTGAAGGGAAGTGATGGGGTGCACAATCTGAGAAAAGTCCTGAACAAATCTTTTGTAATATCCTGCCAAAACCCATGAAGCTACGCACCTTGGTCACACTAGTGGGTACTAGCTAATCCATAATAGCTTGAATATTGGAAGGATCGACCATGATACCTTCCCTAGAAATGATGTGGCCCAAATATTGCACCTCTATCTGAAAGAACGCACACTTCTCCAGGTTCCCGTAAATATGTTGCTCACGAAGACACTGAAGAACTCCTCACAAAGGTCCTCCTCATTCTGCTCATGCGTACATGAGTAAATCAGAATGTCATCAAGGAAAATGAGCACGAAGCGATCCAATAACGACTTGAATACCCCATTCATCAAGCTCATGAACACTGTGGGGGCATTCCTCAGACCAAACGGTACCACTGCAAACTCGTAGTGGCCATATATCATACGGAAGGTGATCTTATGAATATCTACCTCCGTGATCCTCAACAAATGATACCCTAACTTAAGATCTATCTTAGAGAAAATTGTATCCCCTTTCATCTGATCAAATAAATCATCAATGCGTGGAAGAGAGTAACAATTCTTGATCGTTACTTTGTTCAGCTGGCGGTAATCAATACACAACCACAGAGATCAATCCTTTTTCTTTACAAAAATCACCAGTACACCCTCAAGGGGATACACTAGGATGGATTAGGCCTTTCTCCAGAAGGCCCTCAAGCTATAACTTGAGGTAACAGAGCTCAAGGGTATTCATCCGATAAGGTGCTTGTGAGATAGGCTTTGTGCCCAAAACCAGATCTATGTGAAAATCTATCTCACATGGGGGAGGTAACCCCGATATCACCCCCTAGAAAAACAACAGAAGACTCTCTCAAGATTTTATGGTCATCAAGGGATGGTCCACTAGACCTCATCATTAGATCTATCACTAACCGTAATAGAATACATCTGACAACCTTGTCACACACACCACTTAAGCTGCGTATAAGAGATGGTGTGAATGGAAATGGGCATTGTGGTGGTATCTAGACTTAGGTAACCCAACAATGAAGGTCCATAGAAATGGTGTCCCATTTCCACTACAGTATGGCGCAAGGATAGAGAAGGCAAGCTGGATGTTGATGCTCGGCCCTTCACCCTCTGGCACTCTAAATATTGTGACATAAATGAGGCCACGTCTCTCCGAAGTCCTCTCCAAAAATACAACTATCTCAAGGTGGCGTGCATCTTACAAATCTGTGCCTACTGAAGTGGCCATACTCATATGTCTCTGTCTACTCAAGGTGCCTGCAACCACATTCTCCTTCCCTTTCACATTCTCTATCTCCATTTCATACTCACAAAGCAGCTCCATCCAACGCTGCTGACAAGCGTTTAGATTGGGCTGCGTGAAGAGGTGGTGAAGACTCGAGTGATCTATCTTGAGTGTGAATCTCTGACCAAGAAGAAAATGCCTCCATCAGACCAAGGCATGCACAACTAACTACAAGCTCAAGATCATGAGTCAGATAATTAAGCTCATAATCCTTGAGTTTGCGAGACTCAAAAGCCACAACTCTACCCTCCTGCATCAGCACTCCTCCAAGGCCTGCCAAAGAAGCATCTGTGTAAACATGGAACTCACCATGAGGATCTGGTACTACAAGAATAGGTGTTGTAGTGAGACACTCCTTCAGTTTCCTGAAGGCCTACTCACATTTGTCTGACTAATCAAACTTCTTCCCTTTCCACTGAAGAGAAGTGATAGGGTGCGCAATCCGAGAGAAATCCTAAACAAATATCCTGTAGTAACCTACTAACCCATGAAGCTGCACACCTCTGTCACACTAGTGGGTGCTGGCCAATCCATAATGGCTCTAATCTTGGAAGGATCGACTATGATACCTTCCCCAGAAATGATGTGGCCCAAATATTACACCTCAGTCTGAAAGAAAGCACACTTCTCCAAGTTCCCGTAAAGGTGCTGCTCGCGAAGACACTGAAGAACCTGGTGAAGGTGCTCCTCGTGCTCCTCACACATGTGTGAGTAAACCAGAATGTCATCAAGGAAGATGAGCATGAAGTGATCTAGAAAATTCCTAAATACCCCATTCATCAAACTCATAAACACTGCGGGGGCATTCGTCAACCCAAAAGGTACCACTGTGAACTCGTAGTGGCCATATCTCGTATGGAAAGCGGTCTTATGAATATCCACCTCCGTAATCCTGAGCTGATGGTACCCTGACTTAAGATCTATCTTGGAGAAAACTATAGCCCCCTTCATCTGATCAAATAAATCATCAATGCGTGGAAGGGGGTAACGATTCTTGATCGTTACTTTATTCAGCTGACGGTAGTCAATACACAACCGAAGAGATCCATCCTTCTTCTTCACGAAGATCACTGGTGCACCCCAAGGGGATACACTAGGATGGATTAGGCCCTTCTCCAGAAGGCCCTCAAGCTACAACTTGAGCTCACATAGCTCAGGAGTAGTCATCCGATAGGGTGCTCGTGAGATAGGCTCTGTGCCTGGAACTAGATCTATATGGAAATCTATCTCACATGGGGGAGGTAACCCCGGTAGCTCCCCTAGAAACACATCAGAAAAATCTCTCAAGATGGGATGGTCATCAAGGGATGGTCCTAGACTCATCCTCTGATCTGTCACTAACCATAACAGCATACAACTGACAACCCCATCGCGCACACCACTTAAGCTGCATAGCGGAGATGGTGCAGAATGGAAACGGCCTCCTAACTCCTGATATCACTGACTCCACTCCAAGATCATCTATGCAAGCAATAGTCTTATGGTAACAGTCCACTCTAGCTCTATGAGAAGACAACCAGTCCATGCCCAATATGACACCATAAGATCCTAATGGAAGGATTCGAAGATCCGAAGTAGTGGTGAAGGGTCCCAAATCCACTACACACTCCTTAACTAAGGAGTCTACAGAAATTTTGGCTCCAGAAGCCATCTCAACATCCCAACTATGACCCTACCTAACTGCCACTAGCCTGCAATGCTCTACTAAGGATGGTGTAATAAATGAATCAGAAGAACCGGAATCAAATAATATAGAGGTGGAAATACCACCAATACTACCTGTCATCTCAATCACGGTACTCTGGTGCTCAACCTGGTGGTTCTCGACCACTGCGTAGATCTGATGACTCCATGCCATATCTCCAACAGTAGGCTCTGAGCTCTGTGTCTTACCCTTGTTAGGGTTCTGTGGGAAATCTCTCCAATGATGTCCAACAACACCACAACCATAACAGCTGCCTGGTCCTCTCCAGTGGGATGCAGCTCCAGCCGGTACTCTAGATGTCTGAGTTGTGGATCCTGACGATCTGGCTATGGACTACTGAGGTCTCTACTAATGGGCTCTTGCTGACTGAGCTCTCGGTGCACCCTGTATCCTAGGTGGGACCCCTAGGAGGAGGCCCCACACTCCGCCCTCTCTGCGCATCAAATCTCTGAGGGGGTCTATAAGGTGGGTGGGTCTACTGCGGCTACTGCTGTGGTGGCCTGAAAGAAGCCTATCCTGAACTCTATCCACCCCATGGAGGGGAAACTGACCCCTTCGACCTACCATCCTACATCTACTAGATACAGCTCCAAAATTTATCTCTATCCTGCTGTGTCTTTCCCCATGTCTCCTCTGCAATATAGGCCTTCTCCACGGCCTCTGCTAATGTCTGTGGGTAGTGAATGCGCACCGCGCCACCCAAATCCAAGTTCAGGCCCCTGATGAACCTATGAATCCATACCTACTCATCTTGCATATAGTCGACGTATTGGAGTAGATCTAGAAATTGACTCTCATACTCAGCTACAGTCATCGATGCCTGACGGAGGTCGTGAAACTCATCTATCCACTGCTGTATAAACCTCCTGGGAAAATACCTGCTCCTGAAATGCTCCTCAAATAGCTCCCAGGTGACTGTCTCTGAATCAACATGGAGCTTCTACTCCTCGGTCCTCCACCAGACTCCTGCTCCATCCCTCAGAAGATGGATCGCAACACGAGCTTTCATGTTGCTAGTACAAGGACAGAGCTTGAAGCATCCGCTCAAGCTCACCAACCAGGCCTCTTCCTGAAAACCACCTGTATCACCTGAATAGTGAGATGGTCATAGCTTCAGGATCTCCCTGATATGGTCTGCAGCTGATGTCTGATGACCCCTAGGTCTATTTGTATGCTCCTCCCTCTGTCTAGGGCTCTGAGACCTATCCCTATGTCCTGAGATCCTGTCCCCATGTCCTCTCTGTGGTGACTCTACCCTAGCCAACTCTGCATGGAAGTTCTCTACCCTATGCTCCTCACTGTGTCGAGGGGATACCTGGGCATCTACTGATGGCTCCATACCATGTCTAGAAAATCTTCCTCCCAAGGGCTCTCCGTGTATAGCGGCATTGACGTCCTGAAGCGTCTGTAAAATCTGAGGTAGAATGGCTGCTACAGCCTGCTCTGGCAGTGGTATATCTAGGTCTATATGAAAATACCCCTCGCCTAATCCATGCCTCCTACACAGATCAAGGTGAGAGTTAGTTCATTGTTCTAGGTCTTGTTTCAGTTTTCTAAGTTTTCTATTTAATACAATTATCAACATTGTGGTTTTCTAGATTTAAAAGAATCAATTTTGCACTAGGTTAAATGTTCATGTTTCATGTTTTCTAAGTGTGCCCAAGGGTCCAAGATTTGAACCCATGGCTCTGATACCAAGTGTAACACCCGCAAAAATGACGTTCTAAGAACTCACTTCAACTAAACACTTAACCCAAAAATGTGACTAATTTTTTTTTTTTTAAAGGGAAGTTACGGTGCAAGAATGATGCAAGGGTGCTCTACCTTTACGGTTCGTTAACTTACTTACATTACTTAACTTAGATTGAAGATTGAGCAACCAAGTCTAGTTATTAGGTACATATTCACAAAACTTGTAGGGTACATTAATCAACAGTCCTAAGGAAGGTAACACGGTTTAATTCATTTTAGCAAGTGTTTTCTACTCTTTCCATTAAGCTCAATTCTAATAAGGTTAACCTTATACTCAACTATTAAATTCATTTCTTTAATAATTTAAAGAACCCTTTTGATACAATCCTACACAACTAGGGTCCTAAGGACACCACACCACTAGGTAATTAAAAGACCCCACTCACCCATCTATACATAACCTTAAGGTTTGAAAATAAATATTTAAAATTACATTATTCTTAAAAAAGGTAGGGTCAATTCTCTACCCTTAGATCAAAACCATCTTAGCCACTAGATCCTAGGGTTCCCAACTTAGCCCTAAAATCCTTATGAAAGTCTATTAAAACCTTTTCTTATTCTAACCTTCTCATTTGGTTCAATTTCTTTTGTTAAATTTGCAGGTTGGAGAGAAGGAAGCCATGAGAGCAAAAGAGAAGAAACCATGGAGGATTCTTCAAGAAGATTTAGTTTAGATTTAGCTTAGTTAGCCTTTTATTTATGTAATTTATTTCTTTCAAGGATTGGGAGGAGTTTCCTCCTCCAATCTAGTTTTTATTTCAAGATTTTAGTGTATTGGGTTTTAAATTTGGGGCAAAACCCTACCCCCTTTGATATACATGAAGAAATGCTTTTAGATTCACCATTAAAGAGTTTTGATGTCACACCCCTATGTATTCCTCTTTATTTACTTGCTGGAAGCATTATATTTAATTTTTTTACACTTAGGAATTAGAGAAAATGGTTACATTTTACGCACAGGCGCGGATCCGCGGAATTCTGTCATAAGTGACAGGACCGCCACCCTGCGCAGGGTGACAAACACAGGACCACCACCCTGCCAAACACAGGACTGCCACCCTGCTGGGTGACAAACACAGGACCACCACCCTGGCTGGGTGACAAACACAGGACCGCCACCCTGGCTGGGTGACAAACACAGGACCGCCGCCCTGCACAGGGCGGCGGTCCTATTTCTGAAAAACAGAACCTTAAAGCCGAGATTTTTACAAAAACTTAAAGTTGCTAAAGGGTGTAAAAATGCATCCTTGATTTGTTTTTATTTATTTCAAGTTCCAGATTTGATATTTATTGCTCATTTATTCATTTCTTAGCTAAATCTATTCATTTTAAAGTGTTTTCTTTTCTATTAAACTTCATCTACTTAAAAAAATAATTTCTCATTGTTTAACTAAGTCTTTCTTTTTCATTACAAGGCAAAAAAGGAATATAAATCTATTTTTGATATAAAAAAACAACTTTCTAGTGCAATAGAATCTAACTTATTTTCTCTTTCATTTTACTACAATGTTCATTCATTCAAAATAACCATATTAACTTATTTTCTATAAAAGATATTTTGCAACAAAACAACTTATAACAATCTCTTCATTTTCTTCTTTCTCATATTTACAATACAAAAACTACTTAATGCAAATATACTTTCTTTTCCATTGTAAAATAGATCAATCTTTCAATACATTCAAGATTTCAACAATGTGAATTTACTTTCTTTTACTAATTGCAACCTATCTTTACAATACATTATTTTCTTCTTTTCCATTTCCTTTCCATGCAATGCAATAACAATAACAACAATAGGATAGCAACTTTCTTTAACAATGCCATTACAAATTTCCTCCACTTGAAGTGGGGTAAACATACCAAAATGTACGCAAGGAAAGAACCATATTATTACAATTTCTTCCACTCTAAGTGGGTAAAATAAAAAGGTAGTTTTCACATGGTCACCAACAAGACTCCAAGCTCCAAGCACCAACAAAATAGCTCCTCCAATAGTTTTCTTGATTCACAACAAAATAAGGGGAGAGGCAACGCTCTCCTCCCAACCAAGATACCCAATGGAGAAGAGAAGCCATCCTCTCCATTGGCCCCCGAGCCCCAACCACATTACAATGGGAGAAAATCTCAACTCATGGCAACTACTAGCTTCCACACAACTTAACATAATCATTTCACATTCATTCCATATTCATTCAAAACACAATCAACAACTCAACAAGAGGAAAACAATCAAAACAACAAAGTCACAAGGCTTATCAAGAAAGCCAAAAGAGTAAGACCTATGGGGAGGCCACTTATGCCTCCCAATGGGAATGGGTGCCACCTAAAAAGCCTCCAATGCAAAACACAATACCCCTAACAACTCTTATGCCTCCCTCAAGTACCCCTTATCCCTCCATCCACTCTTATGCCTCCCTCAACTCTTATGGCTCCCTCAAAGTAAGAACAAGAAGAAAATGCAAGCATTTCTCATACTAGGTGGGCACCCAACCCAAACTCCCTCCTCAAGAACATGATCTCTTATGCCTCCCTCAAATAAACTCCCCATAGTCTCCTCCCACTCCTAACTTAGGCATTCTACCCATACCCAACAAGCATTTCAAAAAAAACCACAACATTCAACAAACATATACACACATACATGTAACAATAACATAATATAAACAAAGGTGAAGCTCCTACCTTTCCATGGTAGAGCTTGTTCCAAGTATGAAGTTCCAAACTCCTCCAAAGATCAAGCAAGCATCCACAAGCTCCAAAAATCAACAAGTATCCACAAGCTCCAAAAAAATCCACAAACTCCTTCAAAAATCCTCCCACTCTCCAAAAATACAAGAGACTAAAAATGATCATCCAACCCCAAAACAAGCAACAAGAATTCAATAAATAGAGAAAGGAGAGGGAGGGGTGATGTGGCTCCAAGTAGGATGCCACCTCATTTCCTCTCCACTCCACATCACTTGGTCAACCTCATATTCCAATGCACAATTAATGAGTGGTTGGAGGAATGACAAGCACCTTACACACTCCATCTAAGCCCACTCCCCCAAAGGACAAAATTAAATATTTGAAAGGAAGTGCAATTAACATTTTACCTTTTTATCCCCCCAAAACACCTAAAAGAGCCTAAATTTGACCTCCCAACCCATAGGTAGGGTTGGCATGGGCTTTTAAGAGGTGTGGGACAAGTTTGACTTGTCCCACAAGCTTCCAAATTTGGCCTCTAAGGCCAAATTCGAGTTTCCCATGTGGGGTAGAGTGTGCTACACTCAAAACTCAAACACACATCACTCAACACAAAATCCAAAGTAAATCAAGCCTAATAAATGAACTCCTTTTTGGTCACATCTTTTAATTAGTTTAAAACAAATTCAAATTAACTTAATTAAGACACTACAACCCATGACTAATAAAGGGGTAAACACCAATCCAAAAATATAAATAATAAAACAAGTAAAATTTCACTTACTAAGAGGAAACACATACTAACATAATAGAAAGGGAAAATTAAAACAAAACAACACATGACCCCTAGGTCACAATTTTCCCCTAACCAAATAATTCTAACACACACACAATTACATGTTGCCATGGTGACCCTAGTTGGATTCTTCTCGAATTCCGATGTGGTTGGTCTCCACTCCCCCGATATTGTTGTGAATATAATATACCTGCAAAACAGAGAATACCTCCTTCGGCCTCGTGGCCGCATTAAAACATTCATGCCAAATATACAATATAATCTAAAATCAACTATACATGAATTACTATCATCTATGCAAATACGATATCACTTACAATTTCTATTCCACATTTCATTTATGTCAAAACGATCATCACATTAATCCAATTATCAAGATCTACCCAATATGACTAAATATATCACATGTCAGAATTAAAGATAAATAACCATGTCAAAAGTATACCAATATCATCATCAAATGTCTCCAGTAGACCATATGCATCATATAAGGATCAAATCAATAACAGTTCAGTGTCTATGATATCTACTAGCATGCTAAATCAAAGAAGCTATAATAAATCCATAAGTGAAGTAACCAGTATCGAAAACAACAAATCAAAATGGTGTCGAAGGGAAAGGGACCGTGAGCCTTCAACCCAGGAACAATTTTAGAGATATTGATCAGGTCTGGGTTCAGTGGGACAGATATGAAAAGACTGCAATCTTATCATGGAAGGATGCTACATTTTATCATTGTTAGTTTAACAATGCTTCAACATTTAATTCCATGGTAAGACTTCAAGGAGGAATTCGAGTCTAAGGGGAAAAAGGAACCTAGTGTTTTCACTTCCCTTTGACACCTTTTGATACTAATCAAAATACTATTGATTATTATTATGGGATTATTATACGTTTTGATTTAGTATGATGTTAGATGTCTGTCAACGGATTATTGTTGATCTTGAAAAGTTATGATGCATGATGATTATTGAGGGGCATTTATATATGGACATGATGATATACTATTTGACATTGTTATATTATGAATGTTGTAATCAACATGTGAAGGATTTGATATTGTGAGTTTACCTAGAAAAATAGACCTTATTGATGATGATATAGTTTTTACCTAAATTGAAGAGATATTGTTGATTGCCTTGATATTGTTGTGATTCATATGTGCCATAGTATGAATCGTTGTGATTATATTTATATCATGTTGGATGTTCTTCTATGGCCATGAGTCTGAAGGAGGGAATTTTTTCTTTTACAGGTTAAAATATCACAACAAACATCGGGGTATTGGAGATAACCACATTGAATTCTTAGATGAATTCAACAAGGTCACCATGGCAACATAAATGGTTTGTGTGGTTTTTTCAAGGGATTCCCATGACGGGGGTATCACCTTTGAAATTGGTTTGACTAAGGGGCTTTTTGTATTTATTAATTTGATGTTCTTTTATTAATGTTTAACATGTGTTTATTTTGTGGTGTTTTTACCCTTTTCATTATTTATCTTAATTCAGGCCTGTTAATGTTTGGTGAGCCCCAGTCATATTGTTTAAAAAATTAATTAATAAAAGATGTCATAAGAATGTAATTAATAGATTTGTTGGCCAATGTTTTTAATGTTTTTGTTTATAAGTAATGTGTAAGTGACCTTGTATGATGTATTTTTATTAATCTTGACTGTGAAATCACTCCACCTTCTTTGGAAATTCCAACATTTTCCTTGGAGGATGTTTTTGGAGGCTTGTGGGATTAAACTTTTCCCATACCTCTTAAATTTTCAATACCAACCATACCTATGGTTAGAGGGTTGACAATTACCTTCATTCAAAATGCATTTTGATATGACATATTGTAAGTTTTAATTGCACTTTCCTTAAAACCATGACTATTAATTTCGATTCCTCTATGGGGAACAAGATAGCCATTTTTTGAGTGTGTAAGTTTTATTGTCTTATTATGTGTCACCCAAGCTAATTACATATTATTGCATACTAGAATGAAGTTAACAAAAACAAAAGTTGAGCGGCATGTGTGATTGGTTATCCTACATGGATCCGACCTCATCCTCTTCTCTTCAACTCTTCTAATAAATTTGAAGGAAAATATAAGTTTAATAGGCCAACATTTTGGAACAATTTGATGAATTTTTTAGTTTGGAGAACACTATTTAATCTATGTGAAATGAAAGTAAATTTGGAATATCTCCTTTATAGTTTCGTTTGTTGACTGACTTTAGATTGACTTTGCATTAACCAAATTGTTATTTTTAGGAAGGAAAATCATTTTAAACATGACAACTCCATTATAGGAGGAGGTAATTGAAATTGTACTCTTTCCAAATATGCTTTAATTTTGTTTTTATGCAAATGTTACTTATAATGTAGTTAAAAAAGTAAAATCTGTTAGCATTGAGTTGGTAAATATGGCCTATATCTTGAATGGGCATTTCCCTAGGCAATAGACTATGGGTTTACCACGTAATCATCTAGGTGTTCAGGGAGGTATAAGTTGTGTACAATTTAGGATTTTGTTTATCACCTCATGTAAACTATTGTGGCAGTATTATTCATTTCTACTTAGTCATTATTGGTCTATAAGTTTCCTAACAAATTGTGAACACAAAGGGTATGCACAAGAGGTATAAGAACTAATTGTGGATTTGAAATGTATAATTAATTGGGCGATTTGTTCTCTGGTGATACCCAATTATAAAGATTTATAAGAAAATCAAAGTTTCTTGCTCACTCTTACCAATGGAAGATTTAAGGTTTAAATTGTTCCATGGTTCTACAATGTCAAATGTAACACAATGTTATTTTGAATTCTACTCAATAAGTACTTCAATTAGTATGGAAAATGTTGTCAACTATGTCTTGTGGAAGCCTCCCATTGTAATATTTATACCCATCATTAGCATGTATGGTTTTATTATATTCGGGGGCCAACTTGTAAAAGGACTAATTAGAATGCATTTGTCTTAAAAGTTTGAATCAATTCATAACTTTCCCCATCTTTAGATGTGTTATACTGATACAAATAGGAGAAATATCAATGTTGCCCTGATAGAATAAAAGGAGGTACCCAATTTTGAAAATCCTGATACCAAAACAACCATATAAAAGATACATATTAAATCATATTCCAATATCATAATATCGTGATAGCCAGACATCTATTTGCAATGGAAAGATGGTTTCTATACAGTTTCAATTCTTGCTAATTCGGAGCAAATGTCTCCTCATAAATTCAATGCACTTCTTGTTGCAAATATCCTTTTGAAACTAACCTTGAAAGATTATATTTTTAAATACTTCCATCCATATTGAATTTTAAGATTGTAAATCCATTTGGACTCCAACCATCATTATTTTCCATAGGAAGATTGGCTAACTCCCATGTATCATTTACTTATTAATTTGAGACATTTCAGCATCCATGGCTTGAAAATCCTAGCTCATTAGTACAAAGATTATTTAAAAAATTATACCAGGCTCAACATGTGTCGTTTGAAATATCAAATTAGCAAAGCAAGATTATCATCAGCATACCTACCTATTCATATATTTCCTTCAATGAATCTAACGACTTGTTTTTCTATGAGGGCTACATGGAGTCCTTACTTGGGTGTCAACATGAGAACTGGTTGATGAAGTAGAAAGGATTCCTGTAACGACCCAAAAATTCACACACAAACAACACAGTAAAAGACATGATATTTTTTTTTGACTTGCTTCGACACATAAGACGACACAACATGTCATCACAAAGTTATAACCAACTCTAGGAACCACTTGTTACGGGGATGACCATAAGGTCAGCACGGAAACGTTCACACCCAAAAGGATAATACACTTTTTTTTTTTTTTTGACAGAACACATAGAAGCCCAACCACATGACACTCTCACAGCTAGGGCAAGCCACAGTAAGAAATGATTGAGGTTATTTATTTTGATAAGACACCCTTTAACTCATGACTTAAGTTTTCAGAAGAGATTCAATATATGATTCGCACAAATTCATCTTACCAACTGAGTTATATTCTTATACACTGTAGAGTAGTTCACTTAAAGTCTTCTCTATTTATGACATTTATTTGTTTTAATATCAATTATTTGATAAAGGAGGTAATTTAATTCCACAAGGCCATCTATTCACACTTACGTTACTAGAACTCGTTCATGCCCTTATGACAACATGGATTCACGTTCAACAACTTAAGAGAAAATTACAAGGTACCTTGGATAAAGTTAAAGGAAGAAGGTCAATTGAGTTCATCCTTGAGACATCATTAGTTCTTACTGAGGTTTAATTGAAGCTTGAGGTTTTATACGTAATTATTAACGCTCTTACTTAGGCTTCACCGAAAGAGCTTATCAAGAGGAAGCCACTTACTTTTAAATAGGCTGAGAGATAAATTGAGTGGTTTCAAAATTTTCTTCTCTTACTTGTTAAATCTTATTAGAAACTAACCATTGTTTTCCTTTAAGCTTGTTTTAAGCGTTCACCAAAAGAGTAGTGTTTACTAGTTTAGTTAGGGATAACACGCTATATAAAATCACTTTGTAAGGATAGTCTCACTCTTGATTACTTAAGGAATTGTTTGTTTTCAAGGGGATCTAAACCACAACATATTTCTTTGAATAAAACTTTTAGGTAACTTCTGTAAGGAAAAACCACCCCATTAAAACTTACATATAACACATCAATACAAAGTCTTAGAAAGATTTAAATTAACACTTAATTCTCAAGATCAAAGTTTTACAATGCTTATGCCAGTGAAAAGATTGAATATTATTTCTCACTAAGAAGAGTTACCAGCCAAATTACAAAAAAGGACAAAACAACATCTTCACGCAATTTCTGAACAATTCCAAGGCAAGAGGTCATATAAACTCTTTTGCAAGCAATGTTACACAATTTACCTCACATTGGACATTTTTACAAAGAACTTCATAAATTGCACTGATGAAACCTTTACAACTCTTTCCTTTAATCTACTCGCATAATCCATCTGCACAAATACTAGCTAGAATCAGTTCGCGAGAACTGAGCGTGTTATGGCTACACATTGCAACAGTAAGCTAACATTTAACATTATCAAGAAAGGAAATTTCTAATTCAAAAGTGGATTAAATCACAACCCACAACTCCAAAATTATTCACATGAGAAAGAGATTTATACCATCCAACAAGGAGAAAGTCAAAATACCAGTAAGAACAAAATCACATAAAACAAGGCAAGACCTTATGGGTTAGGAACAAGAAGGCTAAGAGTGTTGATATTTCCTTCATGTAATCCTATGGATTACGTGATTGGAATCCAATACTCAATCCATCCATCTAAAGAGGTCCAAGAGAAGACAAAACATACTAATTATGATCGTAGGCGCGAAACAAAATGACGTTATCCAATTCTCCCAGGGGAGGCTTCATAGTAATATGGGTTCGACGCCCTTAAAAGAAAACAACTATAGTTTCAATTTTAACCAAGGAGGTTACCACTACTTCCTTATAGGATTTCTTAAACGTAGTACTTCAGTTAACAAAACAAATCCACTCTTCCAAAAGCATACAAAAGAGACACAAAAAGGGCCATTATTCTACCAACAAACCTTATCCTAATCCTCAACTTCTCTACATAATATAAGGGAAGGCTAAACCCAAAATTCATTAATAATTTTTATATATTTCCGACAATGACAATAAGCATTAAAATAAAAATTGATTTCCTTAACAAGGCCACAAAATGGGACTTTTAGTAACCAAGTTTGAAGTATAAGATATTCGAGTTCGAAAACAAAGGGATTCGATACACGGTGGGTAATACACCAGCGATGCCCCAGACTCAAAAGACCTTACCATGAGTACAAGCACAAAATAAGAACCAACGCACATATCCATCAGGAAGGTTACGCAGTGCAGTCAGGCCTAGAAGTTCTATGAGCTCCTTGCCAATGGTATAGAAGATGGAAATTTTACCCGATCCATGTGGGCTTATCAAGGAAAAGTCTAGCAAATATCAAACAGATGAATATAACAGCCACCTATTCGATATTATCACTGAAATCAGTCTGTCATCTAACAGGAAACGAGTTCACGAGTCCAATACCATGGATTCACCTACAACTTTTGTTTCAGTCCAGCTATTAATAGCTTGCTTGCGACCCTTAATAAAAATTGTAGAGATTTCATTCAATTAAACTTACAATGTTTCCCCCTTACTTTAATCAAACAAGAGTTTGAACCAGGAAGTAGGTATAGTAATTCTCTCAACACGTAGAGGCCAAAATAGATGTCAGGTTATTCATCCTCTAGAACTGGGTACAAAATCTCAACCATGTACAGTTCTAAAACAAAACCCTAATGCCATTTTCTAATTAAACAAAAAGTAAGGAATGCCCACAGGCTTAAACAAGTTTTAGAACACAATGTCACTATTAATGTACCTTTTAGCAAAACAGGAGAGCCCTAAACAGGAAATACGTATTTATTCAACCAAATTCAGAGATATGAAGGCTTAACCTTCCATTTAGTAAGCCTTCAATTATAAATACCATCACAAAATTCTTTTAAAAGAGAGTCATATAAGCAAACAAAACTCTATAATGTTTCCTTCCCTACGAACTAGACTGCATCACTCAAAATTGCAGTAGCCCATTTAGACAAATATAAATAGAGTAAGCTATAAGAGAGGAAGAGAACATTCCAAGAAAAACCAGTGAAAATGGAACGAGATTTAAAGGAACAACCAACACATTCAGGCAGCGATTTAAAATTCAACCATGAAAACATTTTGTCTAGGTGCCATTCAAGGGAAAGAATATTCATTTCAAGATACTGAAAGAAGGTAGAAAACTATTACAAGGAGTATAGTTAACATGCCTGATTAGAATTCTTCCAACCAACAAGCACGTCGACCAGGGCTCGGGCAACAGCAACACAACCTGCGCAACTTCTTCTTCCTCAATCCTGCTGAAGGTCCAACTCTGTTAACGCCCATGCTCTAAATGCTTTCTCATAAAGATCCAAAATAGTCCGCAATGTGCATGCCTGCTCCATAGTTAGGTCGGTGGATCAATTCATGACAGGATAAAATGGTCAGTCATATTCTACCAAGAGCATCAAACATCCCTAGAAACTTACACAAAATCCATCTTCATAAACCATACCAGTCACTAGATTGTTTCAATGACAGATCTGTTTTACCCTGTAACCCAAAGTGCTTGCGATCTCAATGCTAGTGCCACATTCAGGCGGTGAACTAACCAGTACAAAGCCAACCCCATGATTTGAAGCTCAGACACAAGACATAATGGCATTACATCACGCTCCTGGCTCTGAAAGGCATCTACCGTAATGATAAATAAACCTTTTCCTTAATCAGATTTAAGGACAGCACTCCGAACTCTTTTCTCAACCATTTCAGCTGTAGCTTGCCAAGGTGCAATAAATCCAACAGAAACCTTTATGCCTGCCAATGGGTTAGTGACTCGTTGAAGGAAGCTCATATAATTGCAAGCAAATTGTGCTTCATGAATATTCTGATATGAAACAGATCCACGCCTCTATGAGATCCTCTTCCATGGGTTACATCGTAGAAATAAGTGAGCTTAGAACATTAGCAGAACCACTAAACAATAAACAATCCCCAGGCGCTAGATCTGGTAGGAGACCCATCACAAGAAAACAAAGTCGGTATTTTGAATAAACAAATAATGAAGGAGAGACCCGTGAGAATCTGAGGAGGCTTATTTCTGGTCGACCCACTCCAGAAAACAACATTGTTGGATCACCTAAATGTCAAAAGCACTGAATATAAAGGTAGGTCTCTAATATTTTGCATCTAGTACCTGAGAGTCTGTGGTAAAAACTGGAAGAAAATAACTGCGGTCAGCTGCTAGGATGATCGACAGACCTGCAACACACCTTGCAGTTGTCTACTGTAGAAAAAGGAGGCATCACGTGTCTGCCTGGTAACACTAGCTCACTGTCAGCATAGTCGATTTTGATACACCCAGACTCCACAACTTAGCCAAGGAGAATCCGAGCGCATTGTCAGGATGGTAGATTCGATACAGAACAGAAAACAACATAGTTGGACAGCCTAGCTTGTTGGAAGCGCTCACTAAGGCATTTGACTCCATACATGTAACATAGAGATGGTGTGCCTGTGGGTGTGGATCTGTCACCTACAGGAATTCGAGGCATGCTCCAGATTATTGCCTTTAACCTAACCTAAATCCTTGTTTCTTTTTAATTCAGCGGCAAACTCTAGTCATCGATAATGCTTCCACATAGCCTCATACATACAGTGTTTACCCCTCGCAATGAGAGCCTGCCTTTGCTTGGCCTTCTCGTCCTCACTAAGAGTTACAGTCAGACCTGTACTGCTCTGATCTGACTTATCAAATCCAACCATATCAAAAAGCGCTGCACCCAAGGAAAACGCGCCCACTGTCCACCTATATGGTATTGAAAGAACAATAAAAGAGATGCCAGGTCCTAGACAGAACCAATCGCCAGCGGGAACAACCGTCAATTGACTACATAGCTAGGCAGGAAAAGAATATGCCAGTGGCTGACGCAGCTATTGCATAACAAAAGCATCATTAATACCGGCGGGCACTAGGTTACAATCAAGCAGTCGTCGTTTGCAAAATCCACAGTGGTCATAGGGCACAATCCTCCATGGTGGAACATAATAAAGAAAGGAAAGGCAGTGGCCAGGCTTCAAGCCGGAATGCACAGAACAAGAAGGCCAATAGGTCATTAAGTAAACAATAAAAGTGGTGCATGCGGCCAGCAGATGGTTTAAGTGGTTAGGCACGAACAAATGTGTCCAAAATGGGGTGAATGCCATCCAAATCTTTTATCATAAAAGCTCAAAAATCCTATTCCAACAAGGCACAGGAGAAGGCTTGGTCGGCCCGATATGGTAGGAATAGCAATCTCACCTTTAAATGGACAAATAAACAAGTACGCAAGCAAGCCTGGTCGAATGAGGAGCAAACTAGTGGTAGAAGTTTCAAACCATGAACATAGGACAATGACCGACCACGGCGTTAGCAACAGGAGGCCCTCTACTTTGCGCATAACCAGTGCTCAGGTCCGCGAAGCGACCAACCACCCAATAAAATCGTTCACCAAAAATTAACCAACACGTTGATAACAATCGATAATAAGATAATGAAGTTATCGTCGATCGATAATTAAATTAGCAATATTATTATTATTTCATCATTACTATCCACCCACCTATAACTTACCCAATAATTATTAAGGAAATTAAAGACCGACCAAACGAGCACGGTACAAGAGAACATGATCTACATCTCCTCATGTAACAAGCCTGTCACATCTGTAATCCAGGCGTTGTAAGGGCCAGTAACGGAAGCAACAACAACATGACCTCAGCAATTACAGCGATTGCAACGAGGGAGATGATTGAGTATTCCCTGTGACTAAGGCAAAGCCCACCAATGATCGACGAAGCACAATGACACCCCATGCTTAGCACTCGATCACCGCAGGATGAACAGGTGTAACGTAGAATAGGGCATTACAGAAGTAGTAAGCCCCAAACGAATCTAATTAGACAAAAACACTTAAGGAATTTCTGAGAAAACTTAGCAAAATTGGGGTCAAACCGCTTTACAGTCATGCAGCTGTCAAGAAATGTAAATGTTCAAATTACAAATCAATAAGACAAATTGAATCTTGAAATCTCTCTTAAATACACCTGAGAATAATTTTCTGTCTATTTGACATGTTGAGAGAGGGACAAGAACAAATTTAACAAATTAAATTTTACCAATTTGCACTATAAAATCTTGCATAACTTTTTCACAAAATTGACCCCTTAAAATTCATCAAAATCTAAAATTAATGATCCCTGTGCCAAGAGGGCTTCGATATATTTCCAGAAAGTCCTCGTTTTCCCAAAAACCGAGCTTTCTATCAAAAGTTATGGCCTTTTGAAGTTTTAGTTCATTTTGGCTTTAAAAATTAATCTAACTGTCAAAAAGAAATTTTTGAAAAATTCCCCCCTCGGACCTACTGCCCTACTTTTTCCCTTTGTCTCCTTTCATGGGCTGAAAATTTGAACTTAAATTTTTAAAAAAAAATTGGGGAAATTTTCCAACTTTTCCCTGCATCTTCATTGTCCCGCAGGCAATCAGATAGTTTCCACGTGGCCTTGAGGGCAACGGAAGAGGTGTAGAATCCATTTTTGCCTTAGCATTTTAGAAAAAAAAAATTGGGAAAATTTCCTAATTTTCCTCCACCTCCCCGCCAGCTTGCAGCCAATGAATGGTTGATACGTGGCATCTCTAGGCAACGACGGAGGAGCGGAGTTGTTTTTGACCTTGAAACTTTAAAACTCTTTTTAGGAAAAAATCTAAAGTTTCCCCACCACCTCGCCGCCCATAACCAATGGTAGATTGACACGAGGTAGCCTTATGCGTCGGCGGAGGCGCGGAATGTTTTGCAACTTTGAACTTTTTCCCCTTAAAAACTTAAAATCGAAAAGTGCTCCAACGGACCGATGACCCGCAACGAATAAGATAAAGACATGTGGCAAAAACTGGGAATAGTGGAGGAGCACGTGGATTTTAACCCCTTACGTTTTTAAACC
Organism: Taxus chinensis; assembly: GCA_019776745.2. Lineage (NCBI taxonomy): Eukaryota > Viridiplantae > Streptophyta > Pinopsida > Cupressales > Taxaceae > Taxus > Taxus chinensis. The sequence continues at coordinate 47,660 of JAHRHJ020003729.1, read as the reverse complement.
TAAAAGTCTAAAATTTGAATGTGTCCTTGCAAGTCCATTTTCAGCGCACCAATCAGATCTTGCCACATGTCCTCTTCGTGCTCGTGGGCACATAGGAGGAAAATTGTGGTTTTTCCCCCAAGAGGGAAAAAACACTAAAATTCTCCCCACTGCGCCGGTCTACACAAGGGAAAATTTTCTTCCCTAAGCCCGCAGTCCCTCTCTTGGGAAAATTTTCCTCCCAAGGTCCGCTGGCCCATAACTTAACAAATATAAGGAGTTAGAAGGACTTTTTTATATCAATGGAAAGGGGAAGAAATTTCCTATCCAATGGGAATGATTTAGGAAAATTTTGAATGCATTAATTTTGTGAAAAATCAAGTTGAAAATATAATCCTGTTAGAGAGTAGGGGTATGGGGAGGATTTTCCCTCTGAACCGAATTGAAAATTCTAACCCTAAATTTTGGACCTTATGACCTCTATTAATTGTTAAGAAAATAAAATTATGTTCTAGTGGATTAGAATTTTTGTGGAGCTTGTTAGTGACAGTTGTTTCCTTGTAACTTGGGTGTATACTCTTTTAAACAAAGAAAATTATTCCATAATTTTCCTATTTAATCCTAGATTGTTCTTGGGTCTCAAGTGGGTTGTTCTAATAGGTGTCACAAAGCCAGTTAAAATCAAGGGATTCGGTTCAACATCTCACTTAGGCAATTCGTCAAACATTTCGTTTTCTTGAGCATAACTTCATTTAAAAAAACAAAGGTGTGGTTATAGGAGTAAAAACCTTTTTTCATTTTCCTTAGATGAATTGCCATACTATAACAAGGATCCGATCATACGTAGACCTAGAAGATGCCAACAAAAGTTGTGGGCCAGATATCATCTCCATCCCCAAGCTCTCATTCTACACACGCTGGGGAGTGTAGATCTGCAACATATGGTAAGGGCCTCTATACAACCATCACAAGTAAAAAAAAATATATTTGAAGGTGTAGTGTAGTGTTTTCCCCAAAAATGGTTGGGCGGCCAACAACAAATCACACCCGAAAGATCATTAAAAATCCATTTTTTTACATTTATTTTGCCCCTACTACACAAAAGGTTGCTGTCATCCTTTTCTAAGCCAACAACTATGATAATAAACAAGAAATTAAACATTATATAGATACATCCCCTGAAATGTCCTCTCCTTAAGGCACTTTTGCAAAACAAAACAAGAACTTACACTTGGTTCCTTGCAATTATTACAGGAGTTATTTGGATGAATATGCAGATGGTATGTACAAAGATGCTATAGAGAGAAAAAGTAGCATTTCTAATCAATATTTACTTGAAACATTTTAAGCCTTTTTAAAATTTCGTTATTACAAACCATTTCATGCATATCCTGTCATCATTGTAATCCATGAGCCCACATTTCATGCATTTAGTCAAACAGTTCACATGTACAGTGTATACTTCCACATTTTCCATACCTATCTACAAAGTGCTTCCAACTACAACATCTGACAAAATTCTTCTATCCTTATGCCTTGTTGGACATCCCTACCTTGTTCCAAAGATCTCATTTTGATACAGGTTGGGGAAATGCGGCAAGGGTAGAGGCTCTACACCACGAGTGCATGTGATGTCGAAAGGAAACGCCAAAGAACATGGGCTGCGTGGATTGCATCACTGCAGGTATTGCATCACTGCAGGTTTTGGAAAATTAATTTTTTTGTTGGAAGGGCTTAGAAGGACGTCCCTACCCTGTTCAAAAGATCTCATTTTGATATAGGTTGGGGAAATGTGGCAAGGGTAGAGGCTCTACACCAATAGTGCATTTGCATGAAGTTTCCAAGCCCTTCTAACAAAAAAATTGATTTTCTACACCAATAGTGCATTTGCATGAAGTTTCCAAGCCCTTCTAACAAAAAAATTGATTTTCCAAAACCTGCAGTGATGCAATCCATGCGGCCCATGTTCTTTGGCATTTCCTTTCGACAACACATGCCAAGAGCATGACTCATTTAATAAATAAAAAAGTATTGCAGGCGGTCAGCACTCCACCTACTCGAACACTAGCAACCACATTTAAACATGAGGAATAACTTTAACCAACACGCGAGGAAAAAAATTTAAAGGGCAACATGCCTTAAAAAATGGACAGGGCACTCATTGTTCCCCTGACTCCCAACCAATACACTAAGCTCCTTTTTTATATATAAATATTATTTTATATTTTGGTTGGGCACTACACTTCTATACTTTATTATTTTTTATTATTTTAAATTAATTTTTAAGTTTGAATATGACATTCAGATTCATTGACTGTGAGATATGGCAACAACTTATTATTTGTCACTACCAATTACCACTTACACTCGTCATTTAAGGACTCAATGGCTGCCACTTCAATTTTGTAGTCTTCTATACTTTATTAATTTTAATTATTTTACATTAATTTTTAAATTTAATAATTAATAATTTTTTATTTTTTTCATTTACTCTTTAATTTTTTATTATTTTTTCCGTTTTTGTTAATTTTATTTAATGTTAGATTCTGTTATTTTCATTAAAAAAATTGTTTATTTTTATTAATTTTTGTTAGTTTTTGTTATTTTTTATTGACTTTTATAAATTTTATTAATTATTCTTATTTTAAATAAACTTTATTTTTTTAATTAATTTGTTTAATTAAACTTTATTCTTATTTTTTAATTTATTTTTTAAATTTGTTTAAACAATTTTAATATGTTTTTATTTTTAACAATTTTTGTTGACATTTTTATTAATCTTCAATTCTTTTAAATAAACTTTTTTTTTAAAATTAATTTTTGTAATTTGTTTAATTCTTGTCACTTATATTAATTTTTTTGGGTTTATTTTTCAAATTTTTTAAAAATAATTTTTGTTGACATTTTTATTAATCTTCGTTATTTTAAATATAGTTAATATATATGTTTTTAGTGTAAATATGTTATTATATTTTAGTTTTTAATATGTTTTTAGTTTAAATAATTTTATAATAATTTGTAATTAATTTTTAATTTTATTAATTTCTATTCATTTTATTAAATTTTGTTAATTTATTATTAAGGTTTATTACTTTCAATAATTTTTTTAATTGTTTTTGTTAAAAAAAATTTAAATTTTTTTTTGTTGAGTTTCTTAAATATTCCAATAATTTTTTTATTTCAGTATTTTTTATTATTTTATTTTTATTTATTTTTTTCCAAGTTTCCATTTTAAATATTTTATATGTTTTCATTTTTAATTTTTTTAATTTTAATTTTAAATGTTGACTTTTTATTAAGTTTTGTAAATTTTTACTAATCTTTGTTATTAAGTTATTCGTGATTTTTAATTTTCAATTATTTTTAAAATTTTAATATGTTTTTATTTTTATTTTTATTTTTTAATAATTATTGTTGACATTTTTATTAATCTTCGTTATTTTAAGTAAAAATTTATTAATTTTTAAATTTAGTTAATACATATGTTTTTAGTTTAAATATTTTATTATATTTTAGTTTTTAATATGTTTTTAATTTAAAGAATTATATAATAATTTGTAATTAATTTTTTAATTTTATTAATTTCTATTCATTTTATTACATTTTAATAATTTTTATTAAGGTTTATTAATTTTAATAATTATTAAAGCTTAATTAATTTTCTTAATTTTTCAATAATTTTTTTTTTATTGTTTTTTGCTGACTTTTTATTAAAATTTGTTACCTTTAAATAATTTTTTGATAAATTTTTTTTTAGTTATTCGTTATTTTTTAATTTTGTTAATTTTTATGAAGTTTACTACTTTTATTAATTTTTTATTAATTCTCTTTATTTTTATTGATTTTCTTTTTTATTCAATAATTTTTTTTATTTCTTTAATTTTCTTGATTTTTATTAATTTTTAGTTTTTGATTGGTTTTTGTTAATTTTTATAAATAATAACTTTTTAAAATTAATTTGATTAGTTTTTGTTAATTTGTATTATTTTTTTAGTATTTTTGTTAATTTTTGTAATTAGTAATTATTCTTCAATATAATTTATAAATTAAATGTGTTTTTGAAATTATCATAAATTATTATAAATATTAATTATGTTTCTTTTAAATTATATACATCGTTGTTAATTGTGTTTATTTTAATGTTTTAAAATACATTAATAAAAATCGTTAATTCAAATATACCAATTTTTATAATAAATAAAAAACTTAGAATTAAAGAATAATTAGAAACAACAAAAACAAAATTCACCATTCTTTATATATAAATTTTAAATACTATAATTTTTTAAATATATTATTATAAAAATATTAACCAAATTTTAATACTATAAATTTTTTTAAATAAATTATTGTAAAAGAATTATATATATATATATACATATAATTCTCTTATAATAATAAGTATATAAGTAACATTCAAACAAATATACCAAATACAAATTTAAATACTATTTTCAAAATAAATTATCATTAAAAAAAATAAAAAATTTAAATAATAATATTTTTCATATATATAAATATGATAGTAACATTCAGTAATGTAAAAAAATACATTCAATAATTATTTTTATTATAATAAGTATATAAGTAGCATTCAAACAAATATACAAAATATAAATTTAAATACTATTTTCAAAACAAATTATCATTTAAAAAAAACAAATTTAAATAATAATATTTTTCATATATATAAATATGATAGTAACATTCATTAATGTAAAAAATACATTCAATAATTATTTTATAATAATAAGTATATAACTAGCATTCAAACAAATATACGAAATACAAATTTAAATAATAATATTTTTCATATATATAAATATGATAGTAACATTCAGTAATGTAAAAAATACATTCAATAATAAATCAAAAATGAATATAATAGTAACATTCAGTAATGTAAAAAATACATTCAATAATAACTCAATAATAGTAACATTCAATAATTCACTATTTTAAGTTTAATTTTTAAAAAATATTGAAAAACCCTCACAATATAATACATATAAGAAATATAAAAAATACGAAATTTAACATACTATTAACTTTTTTAAATAATTATTATAGAATTTAATATAATAATATTTGTATAACATTCAATAATATACAAATTTTTCTACATTCATATAATATTAAAAAAATCTATTTGTAATTTATATTTTTATATTCCACTATAATTATATAGTAATATTTATAAGTTAAGAGTACGTTCAAATATATTTCCAAATAATTGTTTTGTGCAAGAATTAAATAAACTTATGTTTGGAAAACATTTTTGAAAAAACCTTTGCAATAAAAAAACCAAATTTAGAGTACATTCAAATATATTTCCAAATAATTTTTTTCCTTTCCATAATATCATGACAAACCATCATTCGATATTTAAATTAAAAAAATTACTTACAAAATTCTAAATTATTAATTTAAAAAGCGTCTTTATAAATAAATAATTTAAATAAATAGGTACAAAGCAAACTGAGAAGAACCTGTCTCAGTGTACGAGACGGGTAAAATCCCGAAAAAGAAATTGACAATTTTGTAAAATACTTTGCACAAACCACAACCGTCCGATTTTTTTATAGAGTTGTAACGATTTTTTTTTAATAGTAGTAAATTAAAAGTTTTTAAAATACAAAATTAAAGTACAGACCAGAATATCTGGAAAAATGAAAGTTTCAATTCGTGGAATGCCTGGAAAACAAAAACGGCTCCGAATTGTCAGGAGAACTTCAAACTTTAATCCACCAAAAAAAAATGAAAAAAATATTATTTAAAAAAAAGAAGATTAAATTTAATAATTAATGGAAATGCAAAATATCTCGATGATACAGTTGTTTAAGCTGCCCTGCTCACTTACAAGGATAATGCGACTTTGTCGCTGACAAATTATTTTTTAAATAATAAAAAAGCTGTAGAGAGACATACAGCTGGAGGCGAAATAACAAAGGGAAACTTTCCAGAAAGATTTCTGACAATTTGATCCGCTGGATAAAATCAGATCTCATTGAGATTCGCCAAAATACATATTATCCAAGGCCACAGAATGTACCTTGCACAATAACATAAAAAACGAAAAGGATGTTGAAACAAATAAAATATGATTACATAAAATTGAAACAACAAGCTTTTAAGTCGCGAAGGAGCACACGCGACTTCTGCGTGCAAATTAATGTAAAGTGAAAATTTTTAAAAATGCTCTCTTAAAGTATATTCTTGTAAAGGCTAAATTAAACAAAAAATTAGCAGCAAAAATCCAGTGCATTGACATATTAAATGTCGGTGAATCCTAAACCACACCAGAGATCCAACTGTCTGACACTCAAACCTTATGGAATAAATGGTAACAAAAATTAAAAATTAAAAATACATTTGTAATAAATTACATCTGTATTAAGGCATGATTTTGTGTATTAAGGCATGATTTTACTAACAATTTGTAGGAAAAATGTTAGAAATGACACCTAAACAATAAATTTCCCTCAAACATTTCAGAATATAAATGGAAAATTTATAATTGATTCACTTTAAAGTTAAATTTAATTTTTAATTCTTAATAAAATGCTTTTGAGGAATGGAAAGAAATTTATATGAGTAACAAATAAATTCACTGCTAAAGCGAATATTCATAAAGTTCATCAAAAATCAACTGCATAATATTTGTTAATGGCCAGTCTTCCAAAGTAATAATATAGCGAATGTCCTGATTAAACTGTTTAAAAATGCAAATTCAGTCGCAGGGAGATGGAACTGACTCTGATCGGAAAAATTGAAATAAATTCAACGAGATAACAAAAAAGGAATTTCAAATATAAAAGCAAGAGCAGAAACATATTGCATTAAAAACCTATGAATGAAATATTTTTCAATATTTTTCCCTCTAAACTATAAATTATAATTGTATTCACATCGACAATAATAATAGTAAAACTATTAAGAAACTATTAATAAACATTGCTCTAATAACAAATTACACCTGATCTGATTGAAGGCTTTTCACAAGAAAAGTGAATGATGTTCCTAAAATCTAATGACATCCACCGGCTCTGCTCAAGCATTACATTTGCATTGACATATTATTATGTGAGGTTGTTAAGTCCTCATTCAAATGTTTTCGCATTCGATGACCACACAAGGTTATTGAATATATATCTCCACTTATAACAGTAGCATAACAGTAGCATAACATCTGCCCAGGGAAAGACCCTGCACATCAGGGAAACAAATCCGTAAATACAGCAATTTTTTAATGATTGTCAGTTTGGTTAATGATTCTCAGAGACTTGGTTCAGTTCAGTGTGCACATTAATCTTCTAGGCGTTTTTGTGTTTTCAAATTACTGTGTGGCTTTACTAGACGATCGGAGGAATAATGTGAGTGACATACAAACTAATTGCATCTTCTATGTCAAACTAATTGCATCTTCTGGAATAATTGCATCTTCTATGTCAAACTAAGCCAGGATTTTACTAACGAAACATACACAGGTTCTACAGCACAATAGCGTAAGCAGAACACACGATCAATTATCAAATTTCTATAATCAATTGCTTAAAATTCATTAATGACCATAAAGTTTAATGCGAGGTAAAACCGTAAAAGTATTTGGTCTCTCGATTCAAATTTAAAAATGCAAATTCAGCTACATTTTAATTTAAGATATTTTAAATTTCAATTTAAGATAAGTTACATACTTAAAACTGTTTAAACATACAAATTCAGTTGCAACTGACTGCCTGGATTCCAATACAAAGAATGCCCCCAGTTTCAGTTTTGTTAAATTTATTTTAATTATATGATTAAACTATTAAAAATTGCAAATTCAGTCATAAGGAGATGGGATGGGACTGACACTGATATGGTAAGGATTTGAAAAAAGAAACTATCACTGCTTCCTTAACATCTACAAAAGAAAAAATCATGCACCACAGAAATACCCTGCACACAGGAGAAACGATGCAGCCTAGTTCTATAACACAAAAGTCTAAACTAGCATGGCCAGTTCAACCAGGAAATACAGGTTTCTACAGCACCACAGCATGGTCAGCTTATCCCCATCCACGGATAATCGACTTCCAAATTATTAAAATCTAAAAATCTGACAGGACACCTAAGAAGTGTAATTGCCTAAAAAAAAATCATTAAATTATAAGCTGTAGCAAATTTCATCCATGAGATGAAATGACACTCCGGAAAATAATAAGCAAGGTATGTAAAGCTAAAAAGAAATAAAACACAGAGAATTTTTAAACAACCATAAACGATACATAACATTATATTGGCCAGTTATGCCTGGAAAAACAGGGCTTTAGAGTAAAAACAGGGTTCTAGAGTAAAAACAGGGTTCTACGGCTCAGCATTGACAATTTAGTAACTGGAAGCATGTAAAGATAAAACAAAAAACAGTTGGAGAATGCAAACTACAGCAATAAGCACCGCATGATATTAAATAGATTATAAATCCGAAAGTAAGACGCTATATCAAAAAGCATTAACTGGAAATATACTAGATATGTGCAGGAAAAAGCTACAGCTTCAAAAATTATGTTTAAACCTTGTCTACCTACGAAAATTATTTATAAAGCCTAGCTAAAGAATCACAGATCTGAGCCCTAAAATATTTGAGTTAGATAAAAGTGAATTAATCCAAAATAATTTCAGATCTGAACCTGGTGGAAAACACTTAAACGAAATTAATTTTAGGACAAAAACCTATCAAGAATATAAAGTGTTAGAAGGAAATAACTCATAACAGTAGAAGATCTCGGAGGAACTTACCGTGATACTGCATCCTTCGTTCTTCTTCTCCTGCACTGCTCTCGTTCCTCAAACAGAGCACAAGGATTCACACAGAAAAAGACCCAAGTACAAAAATACAAGACTCTTAACAAAAAGAAACTCAGAGAAAAGATACTAAAATCACAGACAAAATGACTCAAAAACAAACAAAATCTACTACTCCAAATACAAACAACAACAGGGCCCTGCACGCTGACAGACTCCATAGACACAAACAATGCAAATCCATACGAAAATGGTTTGAAGAAGGGCCCGAGACAGTGTTATATACAACTTTTGTAACGGCTCTTACATCTAAGACCCGTTCCCCAACGGACACCTATCGACCTTTACAGCTGTCTTCCAGCTGCTTAACATTCATCAATGCTACGCTGCTCTCGTCTAGATGTAATGTACTATTTTTAGGGCGGCTTGTGTTTTGTTTATTAATTTGAGATTAATAAAACTAAATCTTAACCATCCTTATTATTCACGGTGGGACAAAATTCTTTAAAACTGATTTATGGGCTTCCGCTTGCCATCGATAAATCTTATAAAACCATGATGTACTTTTGCCTCTCGTAGAATGTCTTTTAAACACTTTTAACCATTCTTTTATGCTAGGGAAGTATGGTTGTTTCTAAGGATGTCTATTAATGTTATTAATACTTTTATGAAATAAAGATACATATTAGCAATCACATGTGAACTGTATTATGGGTGTTGTGTACATCAACAATTTATAGAGATATCTATGAATGTAAGAAATGGTTAAAAAAATATTATGGAAGTGGAAATTTGTTTGTTATTGAATTCCAAAATCTTGTTGGTTAAAAACTCAATGACGATGTTTGCGTCTTGTAGCACTCTATAACCTCGGTTTTTAGTTGTGAGCTTTAGTAAATGCAGGAAACAAGTGATGTACAAAAAAATCATCAGTAATAGAGCCTAAACATCGACTAGTGATATGAGCGACAAGTAGATAATAGTTGTCGAGCGAGGTTGAAAATTAAAGATTTTTTTATTGGACGACATTTTATTAGATGCTTGACGAGGACATGAATAGAAAGTTGGAAATGAGCACGTAAAAAGTAAATAATTGTGGATTCAACATGATAAAGAAAAAAAGAACCTAAAATTACTTTAAATGGAAAGTTGAAACCCATATGTTCATTCCAAACATGTAACAAAGAGATGATGCTTAAGAGAAGATATAATGGTCAAGATCTGATAAAGAGTTGGTCGCATGTGCCAGGGCATGTCTACTAGCACCAACATAGTGACTACCATAAAATAATGACTACTATATTTTACTCTCAACATCAATGGTTTCAATAAGTTCAGTGTTTAAGTTGTCAAGTAAGGCAAAGACGAGAATGGAATTCTGGAAATAAAATGCCGAGAATTAAATACCTACATGTCCCACACTACAACTTAGAATAATCCAACCCAAATATTATTTTCTATTTTGTTCCGCTTTATCATCTTAATCTCAGTTGAACAACTCACACGAGTGCAATTGGTGCTTCAAGGTACCAAAACAACGGAAAATGCTTTAGGAAAATGGTACAAAACCCTACGAAACCTATTGATTCTTGTAGAACTTTGTAAGAAAAGAGTTCTTAACCATAAATTATTGTCATGGTCTTGCCGCCATTCTAATATTATCTCCAAGTCTATAATGTCTCAAGGTTATAATCTAGTCAACACTGCTTCTTTCACTGACAACGACTTGCCCCTTGTTTCAACACTTGTCCTTGTATTTAGGCCCTGAACATGAACACCATTCTCACGGAGTAGAAATAAATCCACCCCTGTTTCAAATATTATCTATGTAATTACCACTTCTTTAAATATTTTCAAGCTTGAAATAATTGAGAAAAATTAGGGTTTTCCATCGATGTATATGATGTCCACAACAAGCCATCTTATATCAATTTCCTCAATAGTTTTTTTTCGAACCAGGAGGCACTCAACATGAGTTCACGGTGTTTTAAGGTAAGTAATTAGGTTTCTTTTATTATTATTAGTATTTATATTATTTCTGTATACTCATATATTTATCATGTTCAACATCACATAACATGACAATCCCTGAGGATAAATCTGATTTTAAAAGTCATTTTCCATTCACCCTCTTCATGGATCCAGATCTGGTAGTACCCACTCCGCAGGTCAATCTTGCTAAAATATCAGGCTCTCGCTAGCACATCCATCATATCATCCAATCTTGGAATTGGGAACTGATACTTAATTGTGATCTTATTTATGACCCTACTATCTACACACATTCTCATGTCTCCATGTTTTTTGGAAGTCAATAGAGGTGGGGTTGCACATGGACTCATGCTTTCTCTCACTAATCCTTTCTGTATTAGATCTGTCACTTGTCTATTCAACTATTCACTCTCTGTCAGACTCATCCGATAAGCTTCCTAGTTTGGAAGGGCCGATCCTGGGATCAAATCAATATGGTGTTCAATATATCACTTCGGAGGTAACCCATCTTGTAGCTCATATGGTATGAAATCTTTGTATTCTTTTAGTACCTTTTCCGTAACAACAGGTATATTAAAGTCATCTATTTCCACCTTCTTTGACATCAATGCATAACACCAGCTAACTTCTTCCATTTCCGTAACAAATTCTTTTGTAGCCAATAAGCCCTCACTCTTCTCTTCTTCCTTGAAGCGTAACAAGACCACCTTTACACAATCCTTCCAAAAGTTATATGTATTTTTTAATCCATCATGTGTAACCTTCGTATGCTATTGCCAAGGCCTCCCCAATAATATATGACATGCATCCATTGGGATAACATCACACCACAACTCATCCTTGTAGGTATTCCCAATCAAAAAAATTATACGACATCTTTTATCTATTGTTAGCTCATTCCCTTTCTTGAACCATGATATACGATAGGGATATGGGTGTTTCTCACATTTCAAATTGAGTTTATCAACCATCACACTTGAAGCCATATTTTCAAAACTACCACCATCAATAATAATTTGATATACCTTTCCTCTAGAGGTGCATCTTGTTCGAAATATATTTTTTCGCAACCACGAATCAACACCAACAACATCCTGTTCCTTCTCTTTTCTTGGGAAAATCATCATCCTCCTTATCATGAAGATTTCACCCAAGTCTGCAGCAACCTCCATTTCTTCTTCCTCTCCAACTTAAAATAGATTTACTCGTGGTTGTTCTCCTTGCCATCTATCTTGTGTATGATAGTGTGGACACTCAAAGGCTCTGTGACAGTGTTCTATACAACTTTTGTAACGAATCTTACATCTAAGACCCATTCCCAAATGGACACCTATCTACATTTATAGCTGCCGTCCAGCTGCTTAACATTCATCAATGCTACGCTGCTTTCTTCTAGATGTAATGTACTATTTTTAGGCGGCTTGTGTTTTGTTTATTAATTTGAGATTAATAAAATTAAATCTTAACCATCCTAATTACCCATGGTCAGAGAAAATGCTTTAAAACTGATTTATGGGCTTCTCCTTGCCCATCGATAAATCTTAAAAAACCATGACGTACTTTTTCCCCTCATATAATGTCTTTTAAACACTTTTAACCATTGTTTCATGCTAGGGAAGTATGGTTGTTTATAAGGATGTCTAATAATGTTATTAATACTTTTATGAAATAGAGATACATATTAGCAATCGCATGTGAAGTGTACTATGGGTGTTGTTAGTAATAGAGCCTAGACATCGACTAGTGATATGAGCGACAAGTGGATAATAGTTGTTGAGCGAGGTTGAAAATTCAAGATTTTTTATTGAATGACATTTTTTTGAATGTTTGAAGAGGACATGGATGGAAAGTTGGAAATGAACATGGGAAAGTAAATAATGTGGATTCAACATGATAAAGAAAAAAAGAACATAAAATTACTTTAAATGGAAATTTGAAACCCATATGTACATTCTAAACATGTAACAAAGAGATGATGCTTAAGATCTGCAGAAGATATAATGCTCAAGATTTGATAAAGAGTTTGGTCGCATGTGCCAGAGCATGTCTACTGACACCAACATAGTGACTATAATAAAATAAGGGCTACTATATTTTATTTTCAACATCAATGATTTAAATTAGGTCAGTGTTTATTTTGTCAGATAAGGCAAAGACGATCAGAATGGAATTCTGGAAATAAAATGGTGGGACCTAAATACCTACATGCACCACACTATAACTTAGATTACTCCAACCCAATCTCAATCTCAATCTCAATCTCAATCTTGGTTGAACCACTCACTTGAGTATTTGGTGCTTTAAGGCACCAAAAAAAAGGAAAATACATTAGGACAATGGTACAAATCCCTACGAAACCACTAGATTCTTGTAGAACTTTGTAAAAAAGGAGTTGTTAACCATAAAATATTGTCAGGGTCTTGCTGCCATTATGATATTATCTCCATGTCTACAATGTCTTGAGGTTATAATTCATTCAACACCCCTTATTTCTTTGACGACGACCTGTCCCTTGTTTCAACACTTGTCCTTGTATTTAGGCCCTGAACATGAGCACCTTTATCAGGGAGTTGAAATAAATGCACCCATGTTTCAAATATTATTTTTGTAATTACGTCTTCTGAAAAAAATTTAAAGCTTGAAATAATTGAGAAAAGTTAGGGTTTTCCATCAATGTATATGGTGTCCACAACAAGCCATATTATATCAATGTCCTCAACAGTTTTTTGAACCTAGAGGCACTCAACCTGAGTACCTGATGTTTTAAGATAAGGAATTTTAGGTTTATATGATTATTATTATTTATACTATTTCTGTATACTCATAGGTTTATCATGTTAACCATCACCTGACATGAAAATCCCTGAGGATATATCTAATTTTACCTTTCAACTAGAGAAGTTGAATAAAGTGCATGTGGATGTTTTAAATTTTGGTGCAAAGGAAATCTCTCTGCCTAGTTTTCTTCTCATGAGTTCTCCTGTTTTGGGGACAATGAAATTTTGTATGTATCAATGTAATGAAAATCACTATTAAAAGTTTGAAAAGTGATTTTTGGGATTTGGGAGAGCTTCTAGAGGAGTAAGTTTGTTGATCACAAAAAAATTCAACCAAGTGCAACAAATGTCTAAAGATTTGACTTTAAGTAGGTGATGCTCAAGGACAATGCTTGCGCCGAAAGGTAAATTTGGTATTATATTGGCTCCAAAAATCCAAGTAGCCATGATGGTGGGACTATTTGTTGTAAAATGGTTTGGAAGAACCTTTTATCATTACTTTGAAGTTCAGATTGGTATTTCAATCACCTTAAAACTCATGATGACCAATTCATCAAAGATTCTACATCGAAGGATAAAATTTTGGGGTTTAGTGAGAAAAATTATGAAATAATTTATTATTAGATTCTGATTATAAGAGGACAGTTGCAAGGGATCAGAGATGATTTATCGATCCATTAAGATCGCCTCAAATTTACAAAATTCAATACTACATCTTCGTTTCTTTCACCAACAAGGTTCTAAAGTTTTATTTAAGAAACTTTATTAGCTTTCAAACATGACTCCATTAATCCCAATTAAATTAAATTATTTAAAGACCCTTAATTAAATTTTAAAATTTAATAATACAAGACCCAAAATCTTGTAGTTCAAGGTCATACATATAAAATAATTAATTACTTGCTTAAAGGGTCAAGTGTGCACAACTTTGCTAGCCCTCCACCCCCCCATTACACACCCCTTTTATTTCTATTTTTCATTCCCACCTAAAAAAAAACCCCATCACTTAAGTGATGTAGGGTGCATCCTCCACCATTGGATCTAAAATTTCCTAGCCCTTAGATTTAGGTTTGGCAAGGAAACCCTAGAAATCCTTATAGATTGTCATATACCTATAACTTTTTTATCTTTTTATTTATTTTCCTTTCTACACCCAAAACCTCTCATTTCAAGACTTTATTTTGCTCTTTACTTGCAGGTTAAGGGAGAAGGGAGAAGGAGGTCAAGCTATGGAGGCCATTATAGCCATGGGAGCTTTACTTGTTCAATTTTCAGCTTAGAGCTTTAATGGGTGAATTTTTCTTGCATAGATCTGCTCTGGTTTTGGTTGTTATACACACACCCGAACCCTGTGCGCGCATATATATATATATATATATATATATATACACATACACACATATATATATATATATATATATTCATGTGGTGTGTGTGAATGGCCGTGGAAGAGGAGGGTAAAAGCCCAGGCCGCATACATGACAGAAGGTAGATGAACAACGGCCGCGCATTTTTTTTTTGTGTTATTTATTTTTTTTGTTATAATTTGTTGAATTGTTGTTGAACAATTTAGAATTATTTATAAAACAGTGGGCAGTGTTAATGGGGGGAGGGGCGCCGACCCCACCCCCACCCCATATAAGTATATGGGTTGGGGGTGGGGTCGGCGCCCCTCCCCCCCCAACCATTTGAAAAAACCGAACCCTAGTGGCCGCGGCCTGCACACAGGCCCCCCTCCCTTTTTTTTGAATTTTAAGTTGTTTTTTTTTTTTTTTTATTAACTTTTTTATATATATATTCACATTATTAATATTATATATATATATATATATATATATTTGTGGCATTACAACTATATATTTTTTAATATATAATATATATTAACAGTTATATATTATATAATAATATTTATTATAATAATTTTCTCATTATTGTAAAATATTTAATTATTAAATATAAATATATTAAAATATTACTATTATATCAAAATAATAATGAAATATAGGTAGTAATATTGACAAGTTAAAAAATTTTTAACACCCTTTTCCTCTCATAATTATTGTATACAAGATAATAAAAAATTGCATTTCCTTTTGGAAACAAGTATACAAGTATTTCATTTCATTTCTAACAATGTTGAAATAATTTGCAATAAGTCCCAAATGAGAAATACTTACTATAATTTAGTATTTAGACTACTTTGTTGACCAAATTAAAAATAATTGTGTTTTAAGTTTCTTTCTATCAACAAGAAGGAAACTAACTTTTGCAATACATGCCATTCAATTAACACAATGAAATATAATATCTCTTAATACGAGTTTCCAACATTTCACAAGAGAGTATTTACAACAAATTTCCAATAGTACATTTACAATATTATCACAAGACCCCCGTTTTTTCTTTTTGCACATTTCTTTTCTTTATTTCCTTACAATTCTTAAAATAATATAAACACATTTCAAGTAAAACTTGCATTCAACCATGTAACTTTTTGGTGCAAATATAGATTACAATGTCCCTTTCTTTTGAGTGTAGAATAAGGTAATACAACTTCTTTTCACATAATACAAATTTACAACAAAATTATATATCAAGGAAATGGAAATAGTCTTCACAAGCTCCAAGGTATTCTTCATCCAAGCTCTAAGTTCCAAGTAGCTCAAATCACAACCAAGATAGGGGGAGAGGCAACACTCTCCTCCCAACCAAGTACTCAATGGAGAAGAGAAGCAATCTCCTCCATTGACCCCCGAGCCCCAAACACAACACAATGAAAGGGTGGTCTCCAACTCAAGGCAACAACACTTGCTTCCACAATACATATTTCTTCACAACATTCAAGACTAAAAACTTTTTTTTAAAAGAAACAAAAAGAAACACAAACAACACAAAACATTCCACAACAAAGGCTTTTATCCAAGCCAACAAGAGAAGGAACTATGGGAAAATTTTCCTTATGCCTCCCCATTGAAATGAGATGCCCATCCAAACCCTCCACAATAAAGCTCAAGCCCCTATGACTCTTATGCCTCCCTCAAGTACCCCTTTTACCTCCCAAACTCTTATACCTCCCTTCTCTTATGGCTCCCTCAAGGACAAGGTAAGAATGCAAGCATTCTTACCCAAGATGGGCATCCCTCCCAAACTCCCTCCACAATTTCCTATTCTACTCTTATGCCTCCCTCATGAGTTTTCCCATAGATCTCTCCTACACCATACCTTAAGCATTCTACCCATTTTTCCCACAACACACAAAAAAAAACATACATTTTCTACCAATTTAAGCATAATAACAACAACAATAAGAAAGCAAAAAAAAGAGAATGGTCCCTACCTCTCCATTGAAGAATCCTAAACCAAGAAGCTTTGTCAAAGCTCCTCCCAAAACAATCCAAAGCATGCAAGTCCAAGCTCCTTTACTCCCAAAAAAATCCTTTCTCCTCCAAAAGAAAATAAAACTCTTAAACAAAAAACCTCCAACCCCCTCAACAAGAGAGGAAACTTCAATAAATAGACAAAAGGGAAGGGTGAGGATGATGTGGCTCCATGTAGGATGCCACATCACACATCCTCAAGACCACCTCCCTTAGTCAACTCAACTCCAAAAGCACAATAAATGGGTGGTTGGGTTGAATGACATCTCTTTTCCACACTCCATCCCTACCCATGTGCCTTAAGGCACAATTAAATGCAAATGGAAGAGAAGTGCACTCCAAAGTCACATTTCTCTTCCCAAAATAATAAATAATCCCCTTTTTGGCTTCCCAACCCATAGATATGGTTGGTAAGGGGTTTTGGGAAGTGTGGGACAAGTTTAACTTGTCCCACAAGTCCCCCAAAATTGCCCTCAATCTCAAATTCGAGATTCAAAGAACTTGGAGTGGTCAACACTCAAAACAAGCATTCAATCCAAGAAGAAAACACAAGGCTCAAGGAGCCAACCATCAAAATTAATTACCCACTAGGCTTCCCTCAAAACTTAAAATTAAAACAAGATGTTAAATTAATCTAAACATATTTAGCAAAAGTAATTTAAAAAGGAGACATCACAAATGAAATCACCTACTAAAATAAATTGAATCAAGTAATTAAAATTTTTAACCCATTGGTCACATTAGAAAATTTCCCCCTCATGGAAATTTTTTTTTCCTAACAACATAAAAAAAACAAAAGCAACACAATACAATTCACAAGTTGCCTTGACGACCAAATGTTGTAACCACCCGACATCCTGTTGTGTTTGGTTCCCAATCCCCCTTTAGGTTGTGATCATGTTGTGTTTCCTGCAAAATACAAAATACCTCCTTCGGCCTTGCGGCCATGTCAAAACATCCAAAATAACCATATGCATGAAATTTATTAACATCTATACGTAATTCAATCATCCATTATTTCGAGGTCTAAATCACAACTTAATTATGCATTTCATCATTATCCAAAATTATAGTAATGTAAATTCAACAACTACATTCTACTTATCATGGCGAAGAAATCCAATGTTAGAACACATGCAATATATCCATATCATAAAAAAAATATCAGTATCCAATAGTCTATCCACGAGTCAGCGTAAATCATACTGAAAGCAAAGTCCAATCATAATCCAAATGCATCTACTCACAAAACATCACGCTAATCAACATAAGTATATGTAATGTCCATATCCAAAAGTCTGCATAACTCAAAATGAAAATCAAATAAGTGTCATAGGGAAGTGGGCACTACATCCCCCTCCCCTTAGACTAGACTTCCTCCTGGAAGTCACTGAAATAAGTGTGGAAACTGAGCTCGCAATGATGTAGCATCCTCCCAAGTAGCAGCAGTCTCATCGTACCTGTCCCACTGAACACGTACCTGATCAATCTCTCTGCCTCGAAGGCCCAGGGTCCTGCGCTCTAAGATACGTACGGGCTCCACCATCACCTGCCCCTGATCCTGCACCTGCAATGAGGTCCAATCTAATACATGAGAAGGATCTGCTACATATTTCCTAAGAACAGACACATGAAACACATCATGGACGCGAGACAAGCTAGGTGGCAATGCTAGACGATAGGCCAAGGGACCGAGGCGCTCCAAGATCTCGAAGGGACCCACAAACCTAGGAGCAAGCTTAGAACCTTTTCCGTAACGGATAGGGCTCTTATGCGGTCTGACACGAAGAAACACCTTCGTACCCACCTCAAAACTGTGATCTGTCCTATGCTGGTCTGCATACTTCTTCTGTCTATCCTGCGCCTCCTGCAATCTCTGTCTGATCAAGGTAACCTGCTGCTCCATGTCCTGTAATAATGCTGGCCCAAGGGAAACCCTGTCCTCAATCCTGTCCCAACTAAGAGGTGTCCTGCACTCTCTGCCA
Source organism: Taxus chinensis (assembly GCA_019776745.2). NCBI lineage: Eukaryota > Viridiplantae > Streptophyta > Pinopsida > Cupressales > Taxaceae > Taxus > Taxus chinensis. The sequence goes on along the minus strand of JAHRHJ020003729.1, from coordinate 28,766 downwards.
TATAATGCCTGAAAAGGAGCCATGCCTATAGAACTCTGGAAACTATTATTATAGGAACTCCACCAAATACAGATACTCCTCCCATCTCGACTGGTGATCCATAACATACATCCTAAGCATGTCCTCTAAGATCTGATTCACCCGCTCAGTCTGTCCATCTGTCTCTGGGTGATATGCTGTGCTGAAATTGATCCTCGTCCCAAGAGCATGCTGCATGGTGGTCCAGAAATGGGAAGTGTACAAAGGATCGCGGTCGCAAATGATTTTCCATGGAATCCCATGTAATCTGACAATCTCATCAAGATATACTCGTGCCACAGCACTAGCTGTATAGGTGGTCTTCACTGGGGAAAAATGAGCTACTTTCGTCAATTTATCCACCGTGACCATGATGGCATCGTGGTGGTATCTCGACGTCGGTAACCCAACAATGAAATCCATAGAAATGGTGTCCCACTTCCACTCTGGTATGGCGTGAGGATAGAGAAGGCCAGCTGGATGTTGGTGTTCGGCCTTCACCCTCTGACACTCTAAACAGTGTGACACAAACAAAGCCACGTCTCTCCGAAGTCCTCTCCAAAAATACAACTGTCTCAAGGTGGCGTGCATCTTCTTCACCCCGGATGGGCTGAATAAGGTGCACGATGGGCCTCTGTCAAAATTTCCTGTCTCAAGCCTCCATCTCTAGGAACATATATCCGACATTTGTGTCTGAGAAGACCATCTGCCTCTAATGAAAATCCATCAAATCTCCCCTCAAGGGGTCTCTGAGACTCAATCTCTGCTCTGGCTGCAAGGTAGAAACTATCCTGAGGAAGCTGCTGCAAGATCCTACCCCGTAAATCTGTGCCCACTGAGGTGGCCATAGCCACATGTCTCCATCTACTCAAGGCATCTGCCACCACATTCTCCTTTCCCTTCACATGCTCTATCTCCATGTCATACTCACAAAGTAGCTCCATCCAACGCCGCTGACGAGCATTTAGATTGGGCTGCGTGAAGAGGTGGCGAAGACTCAAGTGATCAGTCCTGAGTGTGAATCTCTGACCAAGAAGAAAATGCCTCCATCAGACCAAGGCATGCACAACTGCTGCAAGCTCAAGATCATGAGTCAGATAATTAAGCTCATAATCCTTGAGTTTGCGAGACTCAAAAGCCACAACTCTGCCCCCTTGCATCAGTACTCCTCCAAGGCCTGCCAAAGAAGCATCTATGCAAATGTAGAACTCACCCTGCAGATCTGGCACTGCAAGAATAGGTGCTGTCGTGAGGCATTTCTTCAGTGTACTGAAGGCCTGTTCACATCTATCTGACCATAAAAAACTTTTTCCCTTTCTGCTGAAGGGAAGTGATGGGGTGCGCAATCCGAGAAAAGTCCTGAACAAACCTCCTGTAATACCCTGCTAGACCCATGAAGCTACGCACCTCGGTCACACTAGTGGGTGCTGGCCAATCCATGATGGCTCGAATCTTGGAAGGATCGACTGCGATACCTTCCCCAGAAATGATGTGGCCCAAATACTGCACCTCAGTCTGAAAGAACGCACATTTCTCCAAGTTCCCGTAAAGGTGCTGCTCACGAAGACACTGAAGAACCTGACGAAGGTGCTCCTTGTGTTCCTCATGCGTGCGTGAGTAAACTAGAATGTCATCAAGGAATATGAGCATGAAGCGATCAAGGAATGTCCTGAATACCCCATTCATCAAACTCATAAACACTGCGGGGGCATTCGTCAAACCGAAAGGTACCACTGTGAACTCGTAGTGGCCATATCTCGTACGGAACGCGGTCTTATGAATATCCGTCTCCGCAATCCTGAGCTGATGGTACCCTGACTTAAGATCTATCTTGGAGAAAATGGTAGCCCCCTTCATCTGATCAAATAAATCATCAATGCGTGGAAGGGGGTAACGATTCTTGATCGTTACTTTATTCAGCTGACGGTAGTCAATACACAACCGAAGAGATCCATCCTTCTTCTTCACGAAGATCACTGGTGCACCCCAAGGGGATACACTAGGGTGGATTAGGCCCTTCTCTAGAAGGCCCTCGAGCTGCAATTTGAGCTCACATAGCTCAGGAGTAGTCATCCGATAGGGTGCTCGTGAGATAGGCTCTGCTCCCAGAACTAGATCTATATGGAAATCTATCTCACGTGGGGGAGGTAACCCCGGTAGCTCTCCTAGAAACACATCAGCAAACTCCCTCAAGATGGGATGGTCATCAAGGGATGGTCTGTTAGACTCATTCTCTGACCTGTCACTAACTGTAACAGCATACAACTGACAACCCCGTCGCACACACCGCTTAAGCTGCATAGCGGAGATGGTGTGAATAGAAACGGGTCTCTTAACCCCTGATATCACTAACTCCATTCCAAGATCATCTATGCAAGTAATAGTCTTATGGTAACAGTCCACTCTAGCTCTGTGAGCAGACAACCAGTCCATACCCAAAATGACGCCATAAGTTCCTAATGGAAGGATTCGAAGATCCGATGTAGTGGTGAAGGGTCCCAAATCCACTACACACTCCTTAACTAAGGAGTCTACAGAAATTTTGGCTCCAGAAGCCATCTCAAAGTCCCAACTACGGCCCTACCTAATTGCCACCAACCTGCAATGCTCTACTAAGGATGGTGTAATAAATGAATCAGAAGAACCAGAATCAAATAATATAGAGGTGGAAATACCACCAATACTACCTGTCATCTCAATCACAGTACTCTGGTGCTCAGCCTGGCGGTTCTCGATCGCTGCGTAGATCTGATGACTCTGTGCCATATCTCCAACAGTAGGCTCTGAGCTCTGCATCTTACCCTTGTTAGGGTTCTGTGGGAAATCTCTCCAATGATGTCCAACAACACCACAACCATAACAGCTACCTGGTCCTCTCCAGTGGGAAGCAGCTCCAGCTGGTACTCTAGATGTCTGAGCTACAGATCCTGATGATCCAGCTATGGACTGCTGAGGTCTCTGCTGATGAGCTCCTGCTGACTGAGCTCTCGGCGCACCCTGTGTCCTGATGGGACCCCTAGGAGGAGGCCCCATACTACATCCTCTCTGCGCATCAAATCTCTGAGGAGGTCTGTAAGGTGGGCATGGTCTGCTGCTGCTGTGTGGCTGCTGTGGTGGCCTGAATGAAGCTTGCCCTGAACTCTGTCCACCCCGTGGAGGAGGAACTGACCCCTTCGACCTACCATCCTGCATCTGCTTGGATACGGTTCCGTACTCTGTCTCTAGCCTGTTGCGTCTTCCCCCATGTCTCCTCTGTAATATAGGCCTTCTCCATGGCCTCTGCTAATGTCTGTGGGAGTGAATGCGCACCGCGCCACCCAAATCCAAATTCAGGCCCTGACGAACCTGTGAATCTTGTACCTTCTCATCCTGCATATAGTCGACGTACTGGAGTAGGTCCAGAAATCGACTCTCATACTCAGCTACTGTCATCGATGCCTGACGGAGGTCATGAAACTCATCTATCCACTGCTGTATAAATCTCCTGGGTAAATACCTGCTCCTGAAAGTGCTCCTCAAATAACTCCCAGGTAACTGTCTCTGAGTCAACATGGAGCTTCTGCTCCTCGGTCCTCCACCAGACTCCTGCTCCATCCCTCAGAAGATGGATCGCAACGAGCTTTCGTGTTGCTAGTACAAGGACAGAAGCTTGAAGGCTAAGGAGCCATGACCAACAGCCCCAAATCCATCCAAGGTAGGCTTCTAGGTTGATGTGTCAGGCATCCAGATGTGATTGCACAACATGGAAACCTCTCTCCAAGCGTGGGACTTGTGAAACCGAGAGAGGAATCTCCAGAGAAGGCTGGTTCCTGCTCCTAAACTACCTGCCACAAGCTATTCCAGTGCAGGCAAGCTAATCTAATCCTAATCTAACCATGCCAAGGAGACAGAGAGAGAGAGAGAAGGGAAAAATAGCAAAAGCCTACACTAAAACGGTGATACACCAGAGAAGGAGAATGTTGGACATCTATCAAAACTGCCATGGGACAAAGAGAGGTGAGCAATGGGAAGGATGGACAGATGCATCACAGGCCCAAGGATAGATTTCACACAGAAAATGTCCCAAAACTCCATGAACACAGCTCCAGACCTGCAATGAACATTCAAACATGCACAAATACCTGCAATGAAGAGAGGCAAGAAGAGAACAAGCAAAAACGAGGAAGGATGGACAGATGCATCACAAAACACGTTTTTATTGCTTCAGAAGTTTGCACAGAACATCATTCCATTAGTAAAAGGCAAAAAACGCCATTACAGAGCAAGGGAGGAGGTTCGAACTCCATTTTCAACCCTAGAGAAGAAAAGAAGGGAGGGCAGAGCAGAAAAGAATGAACAACACCTTTTTTTTATAGCCAAATCTGGCTTTTTACATTGCATGGGTCGAGCCCAGGGGATAGAAAACGTGAAAAAACGTGCAAGCCCATTCCTCATTGAAAGCAGATGCATTAAAATCAGCATGGGGATCTTACCAACCCATACCCTAGTAGAATAGAGTGATTTTGGAGTGAGATGCGACCCATTGCGACATTAAATTTGGCCGCTGAAATGTCACTTCTGGCCGTGCTGAAGAAGAATGCGACCCATTAGCATTAAAACTGGTTGTTGAAACGTCACCCCTGGCCATTATCACGCGTCAGATCGTTTTCTCCCATTTTCTCTCTCAAACTGGACCAAAACTCAAGATTGACCTTGCAGAATCATGTAGAGAATTTCATGAAGCTTTCCGTTGATATAAAGAACGTGCAAATCGAGCTCTGGATCGAAAGATAATCGATGAAGATTTAGACAGGGCAAAGAAAATGCAGGGCAAAACGGATAAAATATTTCCTTTAGGGCACCGAGGAATGAAGAAAACAGGCCAAAAACACAGACCACAGAAATGCAATTCATTCATACCGCATATTTTTGCCACTTCAGGAGGATGACACGTGGCACCATAGCTTTGAGAAACATCCACATTGGTCGCATTTATTTGCTCTCTCCTGACACTGCAAAAAATGCCTGGAGCTGTCGAGGCAAAGGGCATTACAGTTTCAAATGAAATTTCCACTCACCTGTGGGCCCCTAGCTGGAAGAAGGGACGTGGCACTATTTGCATTGGTTCGATCAGTGCTCGAAAAAAGCGGGCCTTTGACTTTTTGACCTTTTCCCTTGGAGACACGTGTCATGATTTGATTGGTCGAACTGCCTGCCGGCTCTCTCGCGCCCTTCGCATCTTTTTGTCCCGGATTTGGCAACAAACTGTTGGGACAAATGAGATCCCCAAACCGCCGGGTTCGGCTTCCTTGTCCTTTTGCATCGGGCCTGACACGTGGCGCTGACATGATTCCTTTCGGCTCTTTTCCGGCGATTTCGCGTTCCCGCGTCCCGTTTGTCCCATTTGGCCTGTGGCTGCTCGGATCTTTTGCTTCCCGATTTCCCGAACCGTATTCGGTTTGCGTCCATTTGTCCCAAATGTCCCAAAGCCAATTTCGGACTGCATCGACTTTTTTAACCCATCCGGTTCGGCATGTCCTTTGGTGTCGCGTTTTTTCACAGGATCCGGCTTCCAGATGTCCCTTTCGTCATGCTGTTTGGGTTCGAACTTCGGCTTTTCGGCCGATGCGTCCCAACGTCCCAACTGAGACCCGTCTTTTTGTCCCGGACCTTTTAGAACTCCCGAGCAACATTTCCCGTCATTTTTCTTCCTCTTTCGGCCGGATCGCGCTTTTCGCGCCCGAAATGCTTGCCCGACCCGAAAACCCGAATCCCAAATGCTTCAGTGGGTTTTGGAGGCTTTTCGACATGTATTCGTTCCTTTTTGTCCCAAACGTCCCAATTCCTCCTTGAGCATGGACTTAGCCAATTTTCCCTGATTTTTCCTGGCTTCTCAACCTATTGCCTGGAACTGCAATATTCTCGATGCATGTTATCTTTTACCCTTGGGGGGAGTGAAATTTTGGACAACAATTTGGCGACTCAATTATGCTTGGGTTGATCTGCCTGCTAGATAGAAAAGACCCTAGTTGCCTTTTAGCAATCCATTGGGCATGGAGTCATAAGCGAGTAGCCTGAAAACTATCATAAGATCTGAACTTTGAAAACTCCCCTCTGAGCCACTTGGAAACCCTGAAGTGACATGGAGTTGTTCTCACCAAAAACCACTGCAAAGAACTGTGCAAGAGCAAAACCAACAACACCAAAACTATGTACAAAACTGAAAATCATACATGCCCCAAATGGAACATGCAGAGTGTGCACAAGCACTTCTTCTGCTGAAAGCAAACCTACCTACTCTACTCTAACTGGAAGCAAAGGCAAGCTAAACAAACCCTGCAACTGGTTGTGCAAAATAGCTTCCTTTCTTCAAAATTGGCAGCCATGCAATCGATTTGGCACTGATCATGGCTGTTTGGATGGATGGAAAATCAACAAGAAGCTAGTCTTCCATCCAAATCATCAAGGTGTCAGCTGAAAAAAATCCAATACCTCTTTTAGTTGCTCTGCATTTGGATTGAAGAGGTATGGCAGCTGATCCTTGGTACTTTGTAGCTCATCCTCATGCTCAGAAGCGAGCATGACTGGTTGTGGCTTCTCCTTTGGCTCCAATGAAGCCAAATATCTGATTGGGCAAGGTCTGATCCGTTTGAGTATGCCCATTGCTCTGATTTTTAACTCCAAGAATGGAGTTCTTCTTGTAGACCCTCTTGAGATGGATGGTGTGGAAGAAATGGTTGAATTCTTTTGTCCTTTCTCTTCCTCCAATGAAGAACAGAGAAGATTAGAATCTTCCAATTTTGGTTCCAAAGGGCTGCTATAAGATGCAGGCTGCTGCAAATGAACGTTCTCCTCCATGACAGCAGGCTCTGGTGTTTGGAATGTGGATGATGAAAGAGAGAATGGTGAAAACTCAACCGGTTCTTCTCCATCAAAACAGTCCTCCAAATCTGACAGATAAACTGCCTCATTGCTGTCCTGCTGCGAATGCTCAACTTCCTCCATGGTGTCCTCTTGATCTGTAACCTGACCACCATGGTTTCCTTCACTCTCCAACATTGAGTTTGAGAGATCAAACTCCTTCTTCAGCACTAGGACTTGGGAGAGATGAAGTAGAAAGAAGAACTGAAGGTTCTCCCATAGCCTGCTTTGTGCTCAAAGCCCTTGGATCTGCACAATTTTCTCCTCCACAACTAGAATGTGCTCCTCTTCTTTTGGATTTGGAGCAGCTTCTCCTTCCTCCAATTTTGAAGACAATCTTGCTCTTGATTGAACTCCTCCTCCAGCATGAAGTTTGTCAAGTCAAACTCTTCAATCTGCTGCTCTAGAGGACAAGTTAGGACTGCAAGATCTCCTTCTTCTTGCAACAAAATCAGTCCTGGACCACCATTTGTTCTCCAACCTTAGCCTCTTCTGTAGGCCTAACCATCAAGGGGATCTTTGTCATCCCAAATCTAAGAGCCCAACTCTTCAGACTTTGAATTTCTTCCTCTTTGTTGGCACTCTCTTTTTGCTGTGGTTTTCCTTGACTGGCATTTTGATTTTCATCCTCCCAACATGGATTTGGGAATGCAAGAGGAGGGATGGGTTGAAACTCAACTGATTTTACAATTTTTTGTGGTGGTGGAGGAGGTGAAACCTCTTGTTTCTTTGGAGGAGGGGGTATTTCTGTTAGCTCTTGTGGAGGGGATGACTGTTTGGAAGGAAAGAGGAAAGAAGAATTGAGATGGGGTGGAAGACTAGGGGGTGGAGGGATGGATTCAACATTTGGGACAGCAGATGGGGAGTTTAAAACTTGACACTGCTGAAATGATATAGATTGAGAAGGAGGAAAAGAAAGAGTATGAGGTGGTGTGAACTTACCCATTGACAAGGTTGCAGAATACTTCTCTCATACACCTCTATTTCTTCAATCCACCTTGTGCAAGTTGGCAGTGTTGCAATCATGAAGTCTAGCTTCTCTTGAGAGCTGTAGTGCCTTGGAAAAGGTCCCACCCATGGACAAGGTGCTCTGCAAACCAATTCCAAATGCTTTCATTTGTGCCTGAGCCCTAGATTGCACCATCTTCACCTCCATCTTTTGGATTTTCTCCAGCAGATCAAGCATTTTCTTCTTCATTGTCTTCATTGCATGCGTACCCTTGCTCTTGGAAAGCTCCATAGCCAAACTGATTTTGGCATTGCTGCTCATATGGGTATGCATGTTGATCCTGAACTTGACCAAAATGCTGATTTGGAGGATTTGTAAAACATGTTGGAGGTGGATATACTGCTGTTGTTGATGTGAATTCCATGATGGAAATGAAGTCATGATTGCACAACTTCATGGAATGGAAAAGAATGAAAGAGATGGAAAGAAAGATGGGTGGAAATGGATGGGAACGGGTCTGTAACTCAGAGAAATGGGTTGCTGATCAGATGGAGTCGCCAGATGTGTTTTGAATGTGCCTCCAAAGGTTGAAATCTTTAATAGGAACACATTCAACCTATCAAAAATGTAAGTGAAAGACCTCTATGGTCCCACCAGGCATGCCATATAATTTCTGTTAGTGCAGATTCACAGCACTCCTGAGAATGACATCATGGATTCTGATTTGTCTCAGGCATATGCCATCTTAACTAGTGTGGATTGCACAACATTTTTATATGTTCCTAAAGGATGTGGGACCTTGATGAAAATGATGATGAGGAAATCTCTCCAGAGAAGGCTGGTTCCATGCTTCCTAAACTACCTGCCACAAGCTATTTTAGTTCAGGCAAGCTAATCTAATCCTAATCTAACCATGCTAAGGAGACATTAAGAGAGAGATGAAAGTGAAAAACAGCAAAAGCCTACACTAAAACAGTGATATTTTAAGAAGAGCAACAGTCAGGGGACAAGAAGTCCCTCCTCTTTAATGGGAGAGGTTCCCTTATTCAGAAACGAACTTATTTACAAATGTACAAAACATGATTTTATGGTTGAACTTGGATATTACGAAAGTGTTTTCCACAAGGATCATCAGTTACAAAAGGACTGAGGAAAGAGAATAAAAGGATGAGCAGAATAGCAACATTCAGAATTATAGATAGCAGAATAATTCTTTATGTATGCGAAGTTGCAAGGAATTTAAGACAAGATCATTTGCATTGGCTGAATAGGATTAAATTTAAAGACACAAAGTTCTGTAAATAACCTTCTTCAGATTCATTCATCAAGGACACAAAGTTCCTTCTTGGTTATACAAGATCACTGTATTTGCAAAACCGGACAGTATGCAATCAGAGAGACTAACAAATTAGAGACAAAATGATCTTCACAATATTAAATGAAAACACAGAGATAACAGAGATTAGATAGACAATGAATGGAAAGCCCTTTTGTATTGATTTCTTTAAGATCTATTTACACTTTCAGAAAATATGCCAAGTTCTTCCTCCTTTACAATGGCGTAAAGAAGGCCATTATATAGCTTACAATTCGGTTACTCCTCGTAACCGTTTCTTTTAACTAGAGAATAGTTAAGGAATGCCAAACGCAATTTCTTAACTAATTACATGGAATACGAAAGGAATGGCGAGAAGAGAGAAGGAAGGGGAAGGAGACAGGTGGCCAGTTCTGAGAGGGACCCACTGTCTTTGGAAACCGCTGCTTGAATTTTCTTCCACGTCTCAGCCATGTCCTTGCCACGAGGGACACACCAGAATTTTTATCTTGAGATGACAATGAATATCTTTGGAAACTGATGTAACCGACGTCTTGAAAGTTTCGTCCTTCGTAACTGCTTCTTTAGTTCTCCCAAGCTGTCCAGGATCTTGATCTTCATATTGATAATAACAGAGCTGCAAACCAGGCTCGGAAATTTCAGAGGGAGGGGACATGCGCGGGTTTTCAAATTGCAAGGGTTCGAAACAATGAAGAATTGCAAAGGAAGTTTTGCCCGTTACATAGCCGTTGAGGAGAGAGAAGGATAATTAATGCGCATTTGAATTCATATTTTGAAAAAAAGCATATTCGGGAAGAGCGGGAAACTAAGTATGGATGACCGTTGGTTCGCTTGGGACAAGTGAGACGCGAATGCGCGAAACACGCAGCTCGGCCGATTCGGGCGAAACAGGGAGAGGACGCACAAATGCATTTTGGGACATTTGGGATGAAAAAGAGCGAAGTGCGCGACTCGGGAGTTTCGGCCGAAAATGGGACAGCTTGCACTTTTTTAAAAAAAGTGCGAAGTACTTTGGGACATTTGGGACATGAAAGTACGCGGTTCGGGTGTTCGGCCGAAAATGGAACAAAGGCCCGTTTTGGAACTTGGGACATTCGGGACAAAAAGTTCCGAAGTACGCGGTTCGGGTGTTCGGCCGAAAATGGAACAGAGCGCACTTTGGAACTCGGGACAGTTGGGACAAAATCGGGCGAATCGGCCGAAAATGGAACAAAGTGCACAAAAAGTTCCGGAGTACGCGACTTCGGCCGGTTCGGGCGAAAATGGAACAGAGCGCACTTTTGAAATTGGGACATTTGGGACAAGAAAGTGCGAAGTACGCGGTTCGGGCGTTTCGGCCGAAAATGGAACAACTCGCACAATAAGTTTTGGGACACTTGGGACAAAAACTTCCGACGGGCCCGAAAATGGGACAACTTCGGGGTTTCGGCCGATCGGAGAACAGAAGACCCTTTGTACTTGGGACAGTTGGGACAAAAATGTCCGACAGGCCCGAAATACTTACAAAATGACCCAAAACTTAGATTTTTTTGACTTCAAGACTTTTTTCACACCACCAACTCGACAGAAAAGACACTTAAACTCAAAATTTTGAAATTTTTACTTTTATCAGAGCGGGGAATTTTGAGTGGACAACAGCTAGCTCCTTCTGGGGATGACTTGGCATAAATTCAAGGAATGAGACAAGGCAAGAACTTAGACAAACTCGGTGAAGCAGACCAGTGCCTTATCCATTGGGCAACGGAGTCAAAAACAGACCAACACAGAGGGCAACACACAAAAACAACAGAAGGGAAACACACCAAAAGCAACAGAAGCAAAAACACTGTACAGAATATACAAAGGGACTCCCTAGTCACCTAGGACTTGAACAACTTGAGATACTGCCCACTATAAGGAAGTGGGAGAGGGGAACCATCCATGTAATCAAGATAGAAAGAATTCTCACCAGCAAAGTGTCTGATCTTGAAAGGTCCGAGCCACAGGGAATCAAACTTTCCATGGCTGCCACGAGGTTCATGTCTTTTGTCCCATAACAGCACGGTGTCTCCAACTTGGAAATCTCTGAACCTAGCTTTCTTGTCAAACAGGACCTTTACCTTCTGCTAGTGAACAGATATCCTATCAGCAACCTCCAATCTGTCCTCATTCAGTTTGTGCAGGTACATAATTCTCTTATCCAGAGCATCACTGAAACTAGTATCCTCAATGGCCTTCATTAGGTGCAAGGCTGGCAGTTCCACTGTCACTGGCAATTGAGCTTCTACTCCATACACCACTTGAAAAGGAGACATTCCAATAGCTCTCTTTGGTGTAATCCTGTCTGCCCAAAGAGCATCATAGAGCTTCTTGTGCCAGTTTCGTTGAGACTCATTGACCAACTTCCTTATGATAGTCACCAGATTTTTGTTTGTGGATTCTGCTTGCCCATTTCCCTGGGGGTAATAATCTGAAGAATGAGCCAGAGAGATGCCATACCCGTAGCAGAAGTCCATTATCTCAGTTGAGGAGAAGTTCGAGGCGTTATCTATTACAATCTTGTTAGGTACACCATACCTTACCAAGATGTTCTCTTTGATGAAGCTGCATACCACTTCAGAAGTAGTGCTCTTGACTGGAATAGCTTCCACCCATTTGGTGAAGTAGTCAGTGGCAGTTAGCACATGAGTGTGACCAGCACTAGAAGCAGGATTAAGTGTACCAATGAAGTCCAAACCCCACTGTTGAAATGGTTCCTCAATCACAACTGGCTTGAGAGGCAAAGAAGCCAATTTAGGTCTTCCCACAAAAGTCTGACAAGCCTCACATTTATCCACCCACTTGGATGCATCCCTGAACAAGGAAGGCCAGTAGTATCCTCCACGGAGTATCTTGTGAGCTGTGACTGTTGATGAATAGTGCCCTCCACATGCCTGATCATGAAAAGCTGAGAGCAACTTTCTCTGCTGTTCCTTGTCCACACACTTCAAAAATCTCCCATCTAAGCCACGCTTGAACAAGGCATTTTCCCACAATACATATTGCGCTGACCTCAATTTAACAGTCCTCTTTTCTTTGGCAGTTAAATGAGAGGGGCATTCCCCATAGGTGAGAAAATGGGCGATGTCAGCATACCATTCATCAACTGAACTCAGGAACAGAACAGTAGGAAGGTCAGCTTTCTCCTCCAGCAACTCATGTTTGGCTCCTTCAGCAATGAGCTCACAAAGACCTTTTCCACGAACCAGCTTGGTCGGTTTGATATCAATGTCATACTCTTGGACCTTAGCCACCCAGTTCCCTCTCTTGGATCCAAATTCTTGCTGTGTAAGAATTGACTTAACAGTTGTATCTGGAACCAGCACCATGGAGTGAGAGTTGAGGATATAGAAACGAAATTGCTTAACAGCTTTGACCACTGCAAAAGCATGCTTCTCCATCATGGTGTATTTCAACTCATGATCTTTCAGAATATAGCTCATGAACGCAATTGGTAGCTCATGCTCATCAGAGTCTTCTTGAGTTAAGACAGCAGCCAGGGTATTATCTGTAGCATAGCAATAGATGATGAAATCTTTGCTGAAATCAGGACAGGCCAAAACTGGAGTTTTAGCGATAGCTCTCTTGATACCCTCAAAGGATTCCTTTCCTTCAGAAGACCAACCAAATGTTTGCTTCCCTTTCATCATCTGAGAAATATTCAAAGTTAATTCTGCAAAATCAGGGATGAATCTTCTTAAAAAATTGATCTTACCGAAGAAGGAGTGCACGCCCTTTTTACTGGTTGGGAGAGGAATTTGCTGGATGGCTTGAACTCGTTCAGGATCAATCTTAATACCATCCTTGGAGACAATGTGCCCTAATAGTTTTCCCTCTGTAACACAGAAGACAGATTTTTTAGGGTTCAGAGAGATTCCATGCTCTCTGCATCTTAGCAGAACTGTCTCCAGGTGATCAAAATGATCCGCTCTTGTCTTGGAAAACACTGTCAGGTCATCAAGGTATATGACAATACACTTCCCTTTCAAGCTTCCAAAAGCCAGATCCATAGCTCTCTGGAAAGTGGCACCAGCATTAATAAGCCCAAAAGGCATTCTCTTGTAGGCAAAGGTACCCCAAGGAGTAGTGAAGGCTGTCTTGTGTTGATCTGCAGTATCAACCTCTACCTGATTGTATCCAGAGAATCCATCAAGCATAGATAACATTTCAGATCCTGTTACTGCTTGCAATATTTGATCCATCATAGGCAAAGGGTAATTATCTTTCAGAGAAGCCTGATTCAGGTTCCTGAAATCAACACAGATGCGGATCTCACCATTTTTCTTCCTAACAGGCACAATATTTGCAATCCATGTTGAATGGTGAATGGGAAAAATAATTTTAGCCTTCAACAACTTCTGTATCTCCTGAAAGATGGTGTCAGCTATTTTGGGGTTGTACTGCCTCTGTTTCTGCTTGAAAGGCTTAATTCCTGGTTTGAGAGGAATAGAGTGCTGCATATCTTTTGGCTTGAAGGCTTTCAGATCTTCATAAGAATATGCAAGAACATCCTTATACCTTCCTTAGAAGATCAATTGCTTTTCTCCTCTCATCTGCTGTGCAACATTTTCCAATATTCACTAGCTTAGGGTCATTAGAACTCCCAATATCAATCTTATCATACTCAGCTGATTGCTGAGGTCCAGTAGAAGCTTTAGATTTCACATACCTGTCATGTTTATCAAATAATTCCTCCAAACTCACCAAACCTTTAGGAATCTTGTTTCCTTTGAGTTTAATGCACCCTTCCTGATCTGTTTCTTCTCCTTCGGTGACAGCTTGGTCAAAGGACACACTTTCACGAGGCAGGTTGTCACTTCCCTCAAAATACAGTTGTTCGAAATTACCCTTGAGTTCCAGGAAGGAAAGCAAATGCTGATCATCATTGAAAACTTGCCAGTTATTGGTATTGTCAGGTACACTAGGCCGATGGACCATTTCAATAGTGAACTTATCCTGAGAGAATTCAGGATGGGGAATCAGTAGTGACCCTGAGACAGCTAGTGAATCAGCCCTGCTGTTCTTTTCCCTAGGTATTGCCTCAATAGAGAAAGCATCAAGGAATTCAATGGAATCCCAAACCTGATTCCGGTAATGCTTCAGCCTCCCATTTTTTACCTGAAAAAGGCTTCTGACTTGCTTTACAATCAGCTCTGCATCACCACGAGCCAGAAGATTCTTCACACCTTGTTCTTTGGCCACTTGCAGTCCAAGAATGAGAGCCTCATACTCTGCTGTATTATTAGTGTTTTCGAACTGCAACTTAAATGAAAAAGGATGTAGGCATCCTTCAGGTGACACTAGCAGGACACCAGCTCCAGAACCAGCTGAGGAACAACTTCCATCAAATTCTAAAATCCAAACACCATTAGGATCTTTAGGTGATACTTTGGGGGTTGGATTTCATCAGGGGACATAATCATGTAATTGCCATGACCCATATCCTCATAGAGTATTTGTGCTTAGGATCATCCGTTTTCTGCACAATATACTCAGACTGCTTTCTCAGGCAACAACTTCTTCATTTGTCCATTGACAGGTATGAGTGCATGTGACCAATCCATTTGAATTTCTCCACCCACATCTTTACAGAAGTTCCTACTCAACAACATTCCATATGAAGGAGGGATGTCTGCTACTAGGATGGTAGCCAACACTTTCTTTTCAGGCAAGGCAGCAAAAGCCACTTGTGCATCTTTAATCCTTCCAACCAGGGGCACTTCTTTACTCTCCATGGAGTAGCAAGATCCATAAGTACGAGTGAGGGTCAAGCCTAAAGCATGAGCTACTTTAGCAGGCATCACATTATCTGAGGCTCCTGAATCTATGACACAATTACTGAGCCTATGGCCAGCTATAAGAAGTGTTACATAAAATGGTTTAATTTTGTCACCAAGCGAAGTGACAGCAGCTACCAGACTAGGCTGTGGTGCAGAAGGAGGAGTAGGTAAAAGGCCTTTAGAGGTGGTCTTGGAATGGGAATTAACAAATTGAATCATCTTGGCAAAAGCTTTGGGATGGGTTTGATAGTACTCAGCTTCTGAGATTTGGACCTTGGTCTTTTTCAGGTGATCAACAATATCAAAGGATCCAGAAGTGGACGGGCCATCATCATTTGGAATTCTAGGCTTATCAACTTTAGGAGAAAAAGAAGAAGCAAATTTGGTAGCAGGATTGATAGGACTCACCTTTGGTGTAGACGAAGTAGGGATAGGAGATCCTCTTTTTGCAATTACAGGGATAGTTGCCGACTGCTCCTTAGATTTCTTAGGGGCTGTGTCACCTTCTCCCTCTGCTTTGTCTGTTCTCGAGTCATGACAGCAAATGATTCGCTATTCATGTCTGCTACCACTTCATCATAATCATCAATGCCCTCAGTGGTAAAGAAATTAACTCGAGATCCCTCAAGTTCCTCTGCCTCATCATCAAATTCTTCCAAAAACTCCTCGCAAGCTTCATTATCTCCATCATCATCTGGCTCTTCAACTTCACAGGTTGCATTCACAGGAACTTTAACAGGAGGTCCTTCAAGTGCTAGTCTTGTTTGAGAAGCAGGAAAACGATTTCTGGGCTGAAAATTCCTTCTTGGAGCATCTGCATAAGGGGCATGCTGAGCCAATTGTTTCTTTATAGCAACAAGATCATTTGCAAGTTTCTGAACTAATGGATCAGTGTTAGGTCCAGGGGTGGAAGAGGAAGAAGCAGCAGACTTAGATTTGGGAGGGTCTCTTCTCAACTTCCCTGACATGATCAAGTCATCCTCGACACTAACAGCCAGTTCTTGATCCAGAGCTAACGTTCCGAGATTAGCCCTTCTTAGTGCATAACTAACTTTAGGTGATTGGGCATTTAGAAAGAAACATTTTTGAATTTGATCAACAGGTCGAGTGTATTGTTGGAATTTTATTTATCAACCTGTTGAATCGAGCCACAAATTCTCTCATGGGCTCTGATGAATCTTTCTTTATCTGAGAAATTTGGGCAAGCAAGGCATGCACATCTTCTGCCGGCTTGAAACGGTTTTCGAACTGAGTTCTCATTGTGTCCCAGTCGGTTATAGCACCAGCCGGAAGGTGATAGAACCAATCAGCAGCATTATCTTGTAACGTCTCAACGAACAGCCTTACGGAGATGTCTTCATGTTCAACTCCCAGGACTCCACATGCAACTATGAAGGCTGCAATATGTTCATCAGGATGCACTTTGCCATCACCTTTGAATTTGGGGAAGTTCTTCCGGTTACCTCTGGGTAACTCATGCAAAGGCTGAGTAAGGGCCAGGGGCCCGACACGATGACCCCATGGCAATTGTGCCGCCATTCTTGGAAAAATGGCTTGGAGAGGAACTGTAACACCAGCAAGGATCAAAGCTCGTAGATTGGGACTAGCAGGCTCTGAAGGAATACCACCCGTAGGACTTCTATCTTGAACAGGTGGAGTGCTTGTCGAACGAGTCCTTCTATTTCTTGTTGAAGAAGGAAAGGAAAACCTTGTTGCTCTAAAAGCTGAAACTGAGAATCTTCAATACCAAGGGCCCTTCTCCCTCGAGTGAAACGCGGAGTCGCCAGATCAAAGGATGATCAAAAATTACAGAACTGGAATGTGATTTTCCCCAGCGGAGTCGCCAAAAACTGTTGGTTTTCAAATAGGACTTTTTAGAAGAGCAACAGTCAGGGGACAAGAAGTCCCTCCTCTTTAATGGGAGAGGTTCCCTTATTCAGAAACGAACTTATTTACAAATGTACAAAACATTATTTTATGGTTGAACTTGGATATTACGAAAGTGTTTTCCACAAGGATCATCAGTTACAAAAGGACTGAGGAAAGGGAATAAGAGGATGAGCAGAATAGCAACATTCAGAATTATAGATAGCAGAATAATTCTTTATGTATGCGAAGTTGCAAGGAATTTAAGACAAGATCATTTGCATTGGCTGAATAGGATTAAATTTAAAGACACAAAGTTCTGTAAATAACCTTCTTCAGATTCATTAATCAAGGACACAAAGTTCCTTCTTGGTTATACAAGATCACTGTATTTGCAAAACCGGACAGTATGCAATCAGAGAGACTAACAAATTAGAGACAAAATGATCTTCACAATATTAAATGAAAACACAGAGATAACAGAGATTAGATAGACAATGAATGGAAAGCCCTTTTGTATTGATTTCTTTAAGATCTATTTACACTTTCAGAAAATATGCCAAGTTCTTCCTCCTTCTTTAAAATGGCGCAAAGAAGGCCATTATATAGCTTACAATTCAGTTACTCTTCGTAACCGTTTCTTTTAACTAAGAATAGTTAAGGAATGCCAAACGCAATACCTTAACTAATTACATGGAATACGAAAGGAATGGCGAAGAAGAGAAAAGAATGGGGAAGGAGACAGGTGGCCAGTCACTGAGAGGGACCCACTGTCTTCAGAAACCGCTGCTTGAATTTCTTCCACGTCTCAGCTATGTCTTTGCCACGAGGGACACACCAGAATTTTCATCTTGAAGATGACAATGAATATCTTTGAAAACTGATGTAACCGCGTCTTGAAAGCTTCGTCCTTCGTAACTGCCAGCTGTCCTTGAAATTTGATCTTCGGATTGAAAGGATCAGAGCCGCAACTTAAATTCATATTTAGCATATTCGGGTCGAGCGGGAAAAACTAAGTATGAATTGCATTAGGTTCACTTGGGACATGTGAGACGCGAATGCGCGAAACACGAGGCTCGGCCGATTCGGGCGAAACAGGGAGAAGACGCACAAATGCATTTTGGGACATTTGGGACGAAAACGCGCGAAGGACGCGGTTCGGGTGAATCGGCCGAAAATGGAACAGTTTGCATTTTTTGATTTGGGACAAAGAGCTCTGAAGTACGCGACTCGGGAGTTTCGGCCGAAAATGGGACAGAGGACGCACTTTTTAACTTTGGGACATTCGGGACAAAAAGTTCCGAAGTACGCGGTTCGGGCGTTTCGGCCGAAAATGGAACAGAAGAGCACTTTTTTAACTTTGGGACATTTGGGACAAAACAGTTTGGAACGAAATACGCGGTTCGGGTGAATCGGCCGAAAATGAACGGGGAACTTGCAAATTTGGAACTTGGGACAGTTGGGACGGGACGAAATCGGGCGAATCGGCCGAAAATGGAACAAAAGGCCCGTTTGAACTTGGGACATTTGAGACAAAAAGTTCCGGAGTACGCGACTCGGCCGGTTCGGGTGAAATGGAACAGAGCACACTTTTGAAATTGGGACATTTGGGACAAGAAAGTGCGAAGTACGCGGTTCGGGCGGTTCGGCCGAAATTGGAACATCTCGCACAATTAAGTTTGGGACACTTGGGACGAAAACTTCCGACGGGCCCGAAAATGGGACAACTTCGGGGATTTCGGCCGATCGGAGAACAGAAGACCCGTTTGAACTTGGGACAGTTGGGACAAAAATGTCCGACAGGCCCGAAATACTTACAAAATGACCCAAAACTTAGATTTTTTCGACTTCACGACTTTTTCCACACCACCAGCTCGACAGAAAAGACACTTAAACTCAAAATTTTGAATTTTTCAACATTTACCCACAATTTGGTAGTAAGAAAAACCTTTTGGCCCTTGAAGAGAATAAATTTGTCTTGTAATGATATTGAGAACGAAAAGAAGATATTTCTTTTGGAGACGAATAATATGTTTTGGACATGAGGTTGTACTATTATGAATTGAATAAATTTTGGGGGGCATTTAACTAATGGAAAACATGTAGATTGATGCTTATATATTTTATATATCTTGTAATATTTTCATAACCTCCACACTTAAGACACATTTTTTGCTATTAGCATCAAGTTTTATATTTTCTATATTTATTGAAATCAGTCACGATGAAGAAGGGGATTAATGGAGGTGAATTTCTATGTTTGGGAATCTATTGGAGGGAACATAGTTGATCCTTTTTTTACAAGACACATATGCACCACATGTCAATTTTTCTTACCATTGTCGAAGTTATTGAAAAGATAATTGTGTTGATGATTGTAAACAAGATACCCTAAATGAGAACACTTTTGCACAAGGTTGAACCTAAAATTTGGCAACATATATTGGGATCTTCTTAACAGGGTGCAATTGAAATAAATCACCAATAAGAGAGATCAAACCCCCATCAAAAGAATCTATGTTTTGGTGGGGAAACATATTTTGGAGGAACGTGTCAATAATGGAAAGTAATTTGTACCCTACATAGCTCATTTCATTAATTTAACATAGTGGATATGTTTGAGATAATCTTGGAAATTTTCAAGATATTACCCCTTAAAAGGTTTCATTTCCCACTTGTTTCCTTAAAAAGTATAAGAAATAATGCATGTATATTGGATGTGGATATATGTTGAAAACAACAACACCTATTTAAGAAAGAAAATGTAACAAAGAGTCAATTGTGAGCTAGAAGGAGGTGTGAGTTTGTATTTAATAGTGTTGATGGTGAACTAAATTCAAGTTTGATCTTCCAAATCGTAGTATTTGGTTCCATATTCTCTAAATCCCGCTCATAGCTTCCATTTCCCTTGTTTTCTTGTAGGGTATGTAAAAATCATTTATTTGTACCAAAAAACAACACACCTAGAGCTCAATTTGTTATGTCCTCACTCAAACAATGTTTCATTTGGAGTTCTAATTTCTCTAGTTTTTTGTAATGTTAGACAAAGAGGGATCTCTCTATTCATTATTTCTTAGAAAAATACTGACTCACATTCGAATCGTATGGTTGTTTTCAATTTTTTGAAGAAATTAAAGCAATAAGCAAAATTTAATGGACCCATGGTATTAGTAGGATTTTTGTTGGATTCTTGAGCCATGATATTGATATTTTTCATGTTCCACCTTAGATATCTATTGTTGGTAAGAGGATATATCCATCCATTGGATCCTTTCCTTGCAAATGTTTCCATTGGATTGCAAACTAACGAGCTACTCAATTGTTTCGACATTGTCAATGAGGATAGGACCCATATGTGACCAAGTTTAAAAAAGTGAAATGATGGATCCTTCTTGACATCATGCTTTAGAGGATTGTAATTGTATGTACCCAAAATTTTATGGTATCGTACTGCCAGGAAAAGGTTACATAAACCCCAATGATGATTCAGGATCTCTTTGCAAGGTGTTCAGAATCTAGAAAAGCACGTTGAGTATACATTTGCATCCCGTATGCCTTATCCAACCTTTGCATGCTTTATTCTAACCCTCTTAACCCCTCTTTTCCTTTTTTGCATTTTTACTGTCTTGAGACAGTTATAGGAACCGCCGCCCAGGATAGGAAGGCAGTCCTATAACCACCACCCTAAGCTGGGCAGTGGTCATGTGCGCATTTTCTAAACTTTTTGACGCTTTCGTCAATGTAAAAAAATCAAGTTGCGCTTGTAATTTTTCAACCACTCTTTCTTGCATTTATGTTTTAGCCGCCTGATAAATAGTGTTTTCCTTTTTTTTTAATAATAGAAGAGTTCCATTCAACCTTACCCTCTGGTAAATGAAAGTGTTATAAATAGCCAAACTTGTTTAAAATCAAATGGCCCCTCTCCCTCTATGATTTCTTATTTAATCAGTTTTGAGTCTTCAATAAGTCTCAATTTGTTTAGAGCTTCAATAGTTTCATTTTTGCATCCAAGGCTAGTCACAGTTTGCTGGTTTAGAGATCACTGATCTTCTTGTTTCAGTCTTGTTCCATTGTTGTCTCCATACAACTGGTTTAGCAGTAAAACAGTTTCATTCTAGATTAGTTCATGAATCTTGATTCCATTAGAGTTATAGGTTTTGTTTTCATCATAGGAAGTATAGTTCCTAGAGATTCTCACATGTGTTTGTGTTGTATTCCTGCAATAAATCCCGCTAGGAATTGCATAGCCAAGCTTGTTCTCTTGCGCTATCCCTCTCCTACTCACATTATATTCAGTCTATATCCAAAGCTGCCATTATTTGAACATCTTCTCCTGTTGATTGCTAGCATATACACAATTTTCTGGATTCATGTGAACACGAAGGAACGAGGAGATCACACTGAGGGGACAAGATCAATACACAATTGGATTCGCCACTTTGTTCTGTAAACTCCATGTTTGAAGCTATTCAAAGTTCTAGTTACAAATATATCAAATAGAGTAGTAAATCATTTTATTTCAGTTAATTTGCTTTCAACATATTGCCAGGGAAGCTGTGGGGATTGATAGTTTTTGAGAAACTATGATTCATTCCTCACTTCTGAGGTAAGGATTAGAGGTCTTTCAATTAAATTAGTTAGTTATTTAGTTATTTAGGATAATTCACAAATGCACAGGTAAATAGCTACACTCGGGCTACCTTGCTTGTTTTAATTCTGTTATTAGATTAGTTGTCTCATTTTCTAAATTTAAGAATAGTTTGCTCTTTAATTTGTTAAAATTCATCTTTGAAAATACAAAAAATAGAGGAATACATAGCATATGTGTACGTAGATTTATTTTGCATAATTAGTTTATTTTCTTTCAGTTAAGTTTATATTGATCTCTTTTGCATGACAATCACGGGACCTAGAGAGCCCAGGGAATACATATTTGAGCCAATCGTGCCTCAACCAAATCTCGTTGCAGCATTAGCTGACATAGACCAAAATCTCAGAATTCAGGTCTTCCGAAACAACAACAGACCTACAAGCAATTAGTGAGCAATTAAGAGGATTAAACATAGAAGATGACAAAGCACATACATTCTGGTCAAATCAACCAAACTATAGATTGCCTTGATAGGATATCCACATGACTGTAGAAGGACCTGAAAGAGAGAAAAAATTTGGTTGTGATCCTTTAGTTCCACAGCTAGACGCAGGAGACCTCCTCATTGACATAGACACTAGCTTACGTATTCAAGTTGCCAGAACACCTGTAAGGTATTCTGAGAAGATCGCACAACTTCTAGTTCTAAACATAGAGGCTGAAAAGGCATATGACTACTGGATAGTCGGAAGAAGAGATTGATCTTCATATGACCATAGGAAGGTCCACAACAACCATGAACTCTATGGTTGTGATCCACAGGTCCCACAACCCAACGGGACTACTAATCAATCAAACATTGACACCAGTTTACGTAACACTGGTATTTAGGTCCTCACCACTTCCACCAGACATCATCACACAACTATCCTTATTGAACATAGAGCCAATCAAGCTAACATTTTCTGGACTAGACCAGAAAATCATCCATAAAATCCCAAAAATCCACTACAATTCCATCACCACTTTCATGACCTTGTCTGGAAATATACACGAAGCACCCATAGGTCATCTTCCACGTATCCCACAGCCCATAGATAGGATCACGACAGAGCTCGACATTGATTGGAGCCTTCGAGCAGCTATTATATCTGAACGATCCATTACACCAGTTCAAGTTAGGAGGGCCTTCTTTGCCTTAGATTCACAGATCCCATTATTGCGTGTTGAAGACATAAGATTACCTAACTAGTTTCATTCTGTCCATACCATATATATTCCATCCCCACTGGCTGTCTCGGCATGACCTCGGGAGGTCGGGTGTGAAGAAGAGAGTTGACTATCATACAATTACCATGCTCACTTGTTCATTATTATATACAGTACCTTAATTTTAAACCTAAGGGACTACTCCCTCATTTTGGTATGTTTTACCATCCCTTTAACTAGGTACATGCCCATGACCTTGTCTAGTAGAGGGGATAGCTATGATGGTTCTACCCGTTTTCATGATTAATGACGATCTTACTTACATTGAAATACAATATTAATATGCTTCTCGTACTTGGAAACATCCACACCAATGTGATTCTCCACCCATGAAAATTAATTTTTATGATGTAACTATTTCTAACACAAAAAATGAGTTAGGGGTGACTTACCATCTCCTCACACCTTATGGACCCCTATACTAAATCTAGTGCTACTTATAAGAGTTTTTATCTATTAAAGAAATTAAATAATACACCCTCTAAGATAATTCTTCTCAAATTATTGCAAAAGGTACCTATTTATAAGGATATATTATATGAGACTTTACACATTTATTACCTTTCCTCCCACTACTCAGTTTTCTTCTTTTGTATATATTATGGACACATTCAAATCTATGGATAAGGAAATAACCATTAGTATATTTTATATCCCATGTCTAATGAGTGAGAACATAGTATAATCTCTTCTCATTACAAGCAAAATTCAAGGATTCCTTATTAAGTGTGTCTTAATTGACAATGGTTCTAGACATAATATTTATCCTAGTTATTTTTTAACAAGATGGGGTCTCGATGCATTCAATTGAAATAATTGTTATTAGTGTGAGGGTTTTTTAATAATATCACATGATCTTTAATCAACACTATTACTCTTGACCTTTTGGTTGGACCCTAAATTTACCCACTATAATTCAAATCATGGACACATGTTTACATTATAATCTTCTTTTGGGTCATCGTTAGATCCATCATATTTAAGATGTTCCATATACTATTGATCAATCTCTCAAGTTCCCATACATGACATATATGAACGTACTATGGATGATAAATCAAATAATTTCAAATATTCTAAAGTTGAAACCTATTCTTGGTCACGTAATTATTATTAATCATCAACAACCCATACATATGGATAAATTTCCCACCTATGTCATGGGATATTTTAGTCATGAATCTAATACTCCTCTCCAACCATTGATTGAACAAAATATATGTTTAAATCCCACTTCACACTTATGTTCTAATGATCAGTTATATCTAATACATCCTAACTTATCAAATTACCTAATTCAATGTTACAAGACAATTTTGATGATTATTCCTCAAATAGTGATATTGATACCATTAAAATTATTGATGAAAAACTGTGAAAATTGAATTTTACTCTCATAAATGAATATGAATCTATGTTCCATTCTCTTTTTATTTCTTTCTGTCTTAAAAATTATCATCTCCACAAATATACTACATCTAACACCTCTTTCCCTACTACCTTGACTAGTCATGAAACATCATTTGTAGCTATATCTAACCCATTATGATATGATAATTAATACACTAGATACTATATCTAGTATTATCTCTATCATCAATCCAACACATATTGATACACCAAAAGAGTTACTATATATATTTCCTGATATCTATTTACCTACATTACCATCTCTATGACATATTTTTACAACCTAATTAAATTCTATAGGTGTTATGGTATGAAAAAATATAAGAAAGATGTAATGGTTTATAAAAGGTAGACTATTATGATCTAATTAAGTTTCCAACATTAATCACTCACTATAACAATAATGTAATCATACATGTAACAAATATTAAACGATAAGTAATTTTTCAAA
Organism: Taxus chinensis; assembly: GCA_019776745.2. Taxonomy (NCBI): domain Eukaryota; kingdom Viridiplantae; phylum Streptophyta; class Pinopsida; order Cupressales; family Taxaceae; genus Taxus; species Taxus chinensis. Next base: position 4,178 of record JAHRHJ020003729.1, on the reverse strand, counting down.
TACATTAGGGGAGAGAGAAACGTAGCTACATAAGGAATTAAATAGGGATGATTTGGATGTTTAGGATGGTGGAATAGGTTTATAATAACTATAAGTTTTTCAATGAAAGTTCTAGAACTCCAAACTCAATAGGGGCAGGACTGTACAATTGCTATAGGTATAGGATGGAACTACACGGTCCTAACTTGAAAATGTACATCAATATTGGAACCTTTAATATTATAGATTTGAGACTTATTATGTGGTTTTCTTTCCTAGAAATTTCCTTGGCTATATGTCACTCTTTCTCAATCACAACTTCAAGATGACTTATAATCACCTACAATAAAGTGTAAACGCTAAAAACCAATTGTATAACTCTTCATCAAAGCATTATAAAACCAAAATGAAATAACATGTGTGTGTGGTGGAATACCCTTGGTAGTCATAAATGCTAATAAAATAAAATTCTCTACATTACATGCCCTCAATGCAAGATAAATCCTCACGTAGTTCTCCCAGGTGCTTGCGTAAGTGTGAATAGATAACAAACACACTAGGTTTCCTCATGTATGTTGACACTAAGATAGTGGGATAAATGTCTAGTCTAAAATGTACCCAATGCAGTAGTAGTGTGATTTTTTGTGCTTCAACTACATGAAAGAATCCTTAATTTCTTGAAATCCTTAAACAATATTTTGAGTGATCTTTTTCTTGCTAATATGTGGTATATGAATTTTACATTCTTCAAAATGGAATAATATAGATTCCTTGATCTGATTGAGCACTTCAAAACTCTAGTACAGTCTTCTTTAAATGATGTGCAACTGATTTTGGTAGATTTAGGAACCCTTTCAATACTTTTGGAATGATATTTGCATTAGGAGCTTGCAAGAGTCCTAAGTGAGTTATAAAGTTCGGACATTGGATTTCTTATATAGCATTATGTAGGTGTAATATTTGAATAAAGCCGACCTTAGGAATATGAAATGACCCAAAGAAGATATTCAAATTTAAAATAGAGTCGGTGAACATGAGAAGATAGTATTGTACAAGCTGACCAAGACTGAACCCCACATCTTGACCTAGTTTAACCATTTCTGGATAGAGAGGAATACCACTAAAATAAAAAGTTTGGACATGAAAAAAGGTTATTTTACTGCTTCTATTAGATACTATTCTTAGAATTGATGAAAGAGAAGAGTTGTAATGATAATAAAGTCATATGATAGATAAATATATGCACTGATAAGATTATGAATGTGAACATTTTTCTTAGTAATGTAGAATGATCAAACTTGACATTGCACAAGGGAAAGTTACCAAATTTTAGTGTATACATTTCACCTCTTTAATTATGTAATTAAAAATTACATACTTAAAACAAAAAATATACTTGAGTGTGAATACACAATTTGAATTTTCTCGATAATGGTTCTTTAATTTGTTGGTGTTGGGATGTTCCATGATGAAACATGAAAAAATTGTATTTAATGTCTATGATAGAAACTTAACTCAAAATATAGATAATGCATGTAACTTTGAAATTTTCATAAAATTAAGTGAAGAGAAGTAAAAAATGGAACAAATACATCTATTCATTTTGCAGAGGGATGAGCTCTTGTTCATTATGTACCTTAGAGACTTGGAGTTTCCACAGAGATGTTGCAGGACCAGGGGTGATAAATTCCCAATTTTGTGTGATAGGAGAGACTAGAGTGTTGGGTATATCTCAACACCATAGAAAGTGAAGAGAGGAGAAAATACCTCCCCTTTAAATAGAGTTTTGTAGAGGGGAAGTATTTATACTACAAATAAATCAATTTATTTGATGTATTACTCATTTATGAATCTAGTGAGAGGAGGAAATATAAATATTTGAAAAACTGAGTTACTTCAACACTTTCCACTAAATCCACTGAAAACATTGTTGCAGATGGATCTAGGATAGTTTAGTTCCAACTTGATTAAAATAAAACCCTAGAATGAATAGACATTTCCATGCCCCCATAATGTTTAATTCTACTAAAATTGATAATATATATTGTAAAACAATAATAGGGGATAAGTGATTGCATGCTCTTAGACCATGTCCTTGTAATTGAACCTGAATAGTGTAGTTAATAAGTGTTATCCAAAATTAACCCCTCAAGGTAATTTTGATAACACGCATCAAATTATTCAGTCCCGAGCAAGTAGAATGATTCAAGGCCTGAAATCATGTATTTTTTGGGGGCCCCCTCGGCTTCCCTCTAACTCTCCCATCCAAGAAAAAATCCCAACGAGTTAGGAAAAATGGGAAAAATGGGAAAAATGCAAAAAATAAGGTTGCAGGATTGTTTTAAAGCATTTCGGGTCTGAAGGGTGCGGATCATACCAGTGCGGGTCGTACCGAGGTTCGTCGTACTAGGTTTGGGGCTGAAATACAAAGAAAATCAGCTAAGTCAGACATTTTTGTCCCATGCGGTCCACGAGACAGTTGGGACAAAAGTACGCGGGGGATGCGAAAAGCTGAAGCGGCCGAAGGTAATAAAAATCGTCAAGTTTTTTTTGTTTCGTGCGGTTTGGGACAACCGGGACAAAAGTATGCGTGGGACGTAAATCAGCCAAAAATCCACAAGATGGTCAATTGCGGGTAGTTCAGAGATTTTCATCTGGGACAGCCGGGACAAAAGTATGCGTAGGATGCAAAAAGGTGAAACGGCCACAGAAAAGAAGAAAAGTCAACGTTTGACCCGTGAACTTCAAACGGCCATAACTTTTGACTCCGAGCTCCGATTTTCACAAAATTGGACTTTCTGGAATGAGCATGACGTCCTCTACACTAAAAAATTGGATTTTTTTAATGGGGGTAGATATATTTAAATAAAAGAAACATATTCGGCTCCAGTCAGTTAATGCTCATTCTCGTCAAATGACAGAAAACGCCTGCCAGACCCAAAATAGCTACCCGCACTCAGAAGGCCATAACTTTTGTGTTTCTCAACGACAAAATTGGTACCATTGGAATCATGGCTCCAATCCCAACGTACAAAAATCAAGAAATTCTGGATTTGATGAGAGATCAATGGATATTTTTTAGAAAACGTGGCTGGGTTCATAACAGTGTTTTATTTGGTGGTTGGAAGTGCAATTAAGAGGCATGGTCATCATTCTTTCTCTACTGCAGCACTTGGGACACTATGGGGAGCCTTTTGCAAGTAATATACAATCATTTTACTCCATTTAATGCCTCTTACAAGTGGTGGAAGGACAGATTTCGGGATTTTCATTTTCCCTCTCTCTCTCTTCTCATTTTTTCTATAAATTGGAGTGTTGGGCTCATTGTAAAGGGAGGTAGCTTTTGTAGCAAAGCTCTACCCAATTTCTTTGTGAAGCTAATGTGTTTCAGGCCCTTGTTGTGGACTCCTTGCATGGTGATCCAAGCCCTCTTCTTGTAACCGATTGAACTGTGCATATCAGGAAGCAATAAAATATAAGTTTGTGGATGTATCTTCCCCTGCTGTGTTTTCTTGCATTCTTCTTGCCCCTTAAACCTTGATTATAAGAATATTGTGTCTAGTATTATGTCCTTGCATGGATCCATTATCATTTTGTATGATTGAGATATTGGTGTGAATGCATTTTGCTAGATTAAGGAGAACTGTCATCACCCCTTCTAGTGTGCACTTTGCTCCTGTATCTCACGCATTTGAAGACTACTCTCACACCCTCCTTTTCTGGTGTATCACTGCTTTAGTGTAGGCTTTCATTTTATGCATTCTCTCTCCTTGGCCCCTTGGAAATTTAAATTAGAATAGTTACTTTCCTCTGCATTAGAGTAGATTGTGGCAGGTAGTTTAGGAGCAAGAACCAGCTTTCTCTAGATGTCTATCTCAAGTAGAAAGTCCCACAACTTGGAGATAGTACCCATGTTATCCAAATCACACTGTGAGTTTCAAATACATGCACAAGGGTGCTGTGATTCGGGTGATAAACACATACTTTTACACAAAATGTAATTTTTAAGATACATATTTGATCTGGAGACGATTACAGAATGAAATACAAATTCTATAAGATTTTAGAAGATAACATTCATTTATTCTAGAAAGTATGGATTTATTATTTTTAATGAGGGTTAGATTAATTTAAATACAAATAAACATATTCGGCTCCATTCAGTTCAATGCTATTCACGTCCAAATAAATGACAGAAA